>JAIUZE010014204.1:0-44978 GCA_022085475.1 Heliosperma pusillum | reverse complement strand
CGCGGAAATTTCAAATACGAACTCGGAAATTCTAAATTCGACTCGGAACATAAAATTCTATATTAAAACTTAAATTTGCTGAAAAGTATCCGTAAAATATTTTCACTATAAAAATAGGGTACATTTTCGGGTGTTACAATCACCCCTCCTTTTAAAAAGTTTCGTCCTCGAAACTTGAGAGTAGATAATAAAAGTATCAAGGACAAGAATCGGTAAGGATAAATAGGCAATTCAATATGTAAAGATAAGAGCTCATGAATTACAAATCCGTAACCATCATGCTATAGATAGACACGGGGAAGACACTCTTAGGCAACCATATACACTCACTAGGGCTTGCATCTCACCGTTAGCGGCATAAAATTGATAAGATTGAGACTCGACAAACAAACCATACCAAGTCATCCAAAGATCACGAATAAACCAATCATGTAATCATCCAACCAAACGTACAATACGTTGACGACATCTCTCACGGTAAATGACACGCACTAGCACCGTGTACATGGCAAGTATGATTAAAATCGCATCCACTGGATAAACATTTCCCTGAACGCATACACGATTCAATACATTTCGTATATGTAGACTAATTTCCTCCCGGTAGAACGACGATCATAATACGGTCCTAGTCTAAATCTGGCCAGACTCTCGGAATCACATTTTTTTATTCGACATGCGATAAACATTTCGCATCCAAGACTCGGTCAATCATAGACGCCGAGTACCCCAAATTCGGTCAACCTTCACGAAAGAGGCGGAAAAGAGCACAAGCATCATAACAAGCGGTACGCTACATGCAATGACACTACCTCGCAAGTATACAACATTTGACGGCCGGGTCGATCAACGCAAAGCGTTCGCCTCCCAACAACGTCGTCATATGCCCACTAACACATGCATTTAAGCAGTAAGGATACACTCCCCGTTCCGACATTCCAGCCTTACGAACGTGGAGGTAGCCAAGGGAATGAGAGTACAAAGCACATAGGAAATTAGTGCTCAAACCGTAACATGTGCAAAACGGAATCAAAGTGGGACATACCAAAAACCGTCACAAAACATGCGCTACAAGCGAAGGGATTTTCATATGCTCAAAACTTTAATATTTAAAGTCAAACGCGAGAGTCAACAAAAGTCAAACCCGAGAGTCAACAAAAGTCAAACCCGAGACCCGAGACCCAAACCCGACAAATGGGAGTGGACTTCAAACAAATCATCAATGCAAAAAGACCAAGTCCAAAGGGTCAAGGAAAGTCAAGGCGGGACTAGATTTCAAAGGGTCGACTTTGGAAAAACTTGCAGCATGAAACGCTGCCAGCGTCAGGGAACGCTGCCGGCGTCCTACAACGCTGCCAGCGTCCATGGACGCTGCCAGCGTTATGGTCTGGTGCAATATCACACGAATTTCACAATTTCACTAAGGCATAACACAAACATCATCAAACGTCGGCATGTCCTACATCATCATCGTACACAAAATAATCTATACGTACCATTACATAATCAAAACATAAAATAATAATAATAAAGATAAAAGTACCATTACATAAATCAAAACATAAAATAATCTAAAATAATCCGTAGAAACACAATACAAATAAAATAAAACATAACTAAATAATCAAACGTCGGCATGTCCTACATCATCATCGTCGTTCTCCTCCGTGATCCTGAAGTAGTCGGCCAGATCTGTAACCAACCGATTTACACACGATGCCATCGCCTGCTCAGTAGGCTGTTTGTAGATAAGTGAGAACTTCCATGCAAGAGCTCTGCCGAACTCGGGCTCATCCAAAAGAGGCACCGTAGAAAACTTGGTACGACGGCCAGGAGGAAAGAAATACGGGTGGGAGGACTTCGTATACCATGTCATGTAACGATCGACCGTGTCAAACGACATCACGACCGGATGTGAACGGTCTCTCAAAACGATCCGAGCCTTTGGGAGCCCCCACTCCGAATCAGGGTACTCTCCATAATACAACCTATAACCCGACTTCGGTGAAGCCGGACGATGCTCAACAGCTGGAGTAATCATGGTGGTCGGGATAGGCTGGACATACCCAAACTGCCGAAAAAACGGTCAGGCTGATATGGCTCTACTACATCAAGAAATCTAATCAACCCCGAATAAAGCGATGCCCTACAAGACCGATGTGAACCAATGCCATAAGGGGTCCAACGGATATGCTCCGCCCTAAGCCCGTCTAACCTCTGACGGTGCTCATCTAGAATCTTCTCCTCCCCCTTAAACCTAGGAACCCGTGACCAAGCCTCCACCAGTGGTCTAACCTCAACATAGTATCCTGCATGGGGTCGGAAATGGGGAAAATACTCATATATCCAAGCCTGGAGCAATGACAAACAACCACCAAGCCCACGAGCATCTCTCCGCGACGCCATACCCAACTGACGGTACAAGTACGCCAATGTCGCAGCCCCCCAAGCATACTCACCAAAACTATCCAAGTCATCAAACAAATGAAGCATCCAGGACATTACCCTATCACTAGACTTGTCCGTGAACAATGTTTGTTCAACCAACATCAAGTATGCCTCAACGACTCATCATGGCGACCCGTCTCCACAACCTCCCTCAACTTCTGAGTCGAAAACCCACCACTCCTATAATATGGTGGCTCGACATTCTGAACTGCCAACCCAAATAAAGTAGCCATCTTCTCCCTCAAGCCTGCATCCTCCCTCGTGCTACTCTCCTCCTGCTCCACCATACCCTCCACAAAAACCCTAGCGCCACTCACCTTTATCCCTAGAATACGCTGAACATCATGTAATAAGATAGTGATCTCTCCAAAAGGCATATGGAAACTGTTAGTATCCGGCTGCCACCTCTCTACAAATGCACTACATAGATTTTCATCTATGCTGGTGGTCACACAACTCCTCAAAACACCAAGCCCACTCTCACTAACTCTCCGGGCAACCAGCTCCGGCACCTTCATCCCGTTCATAGCCTCCATACAACCGGGCCTCTCGTAACACTTGAGCCACGATCTCACCTGCTTGGGCTCCGTCCAACTACTATAAGCCACGTGCCCACCGAAACTACGTAAGACGTTGAGGTGAACCGGTCCACCCTCAACCACGCCACTAAGACGCCAAGACAAATCCCTCTTCGTCTTCTTCCTCCCTGTGCTAGATTAACCCTGACTAACCGGCACATATCGTCCTCTACCAACATGTACCACCGTCTTACCTGTTGGTTCGGCTGCCTGGTTCTCTAAAAAACACTCGTCATCGGGCTGCTCTGTCGCCCCCTCCGACTCAGATCCTGAACCGCCGTCAACATTACCATCATCAACGGCACATACCCTATAAAAAACTGACGGAAAAACTGTCTCGCTCACAGCAGGCGGGGGCGTAGGGGCAACGTCCATACCCTCTGACCGAGTAGGACGAAAGACAACTCCGGGTTGACGCACTCCGGGTAAACGCCGCTTAGATGCCGTCACTTTTCGGCCTTTCGTACGATCAGGGACCACCATTATGGTTTTTTCTTTATCCATCTGTATATAAAATAATATAACGTTATAGACAATCGACAAAAAAACATAAACTCATTACAAAAAACATTTGAAATAACGAGAATAAAAACCGTTCATAAACATATAAAAATATATAACGTTAAAAGCGATAATAAACAAACATTATTATAATTTTACACGAATTAAATTACATATGATAATAATCATCGTCAACGTTCAAAACCATCGAAAACAACGCAATAACATAAAATCGAAGGCTGGTTGCACGTTGTTGTGAGTGACCAACGTCCAGCCCAGGCGTTGGTCACAAACACCAACGTCTGGGCTGGACGTTGGTGTTGATGACCAACGTCTGGGCTGGACATTGGTGTTGATGACCAACGTCTGGGCTGGACGTTGGTGTTGATGACCAACTTCTGGGCTGGACGTTGGTCACTCACAACAACGTCTACCCTGGACGTTGGTCAACAACACTAACGTCCAGCCCAGACGTTGGTGCTAGTGACCAACGTCCAATATCTCGTCCTTTTTCAATACATCCAACAAAACCGTCTTCCAACAACATAAATCTAATAAACCTCTTTCAATACTTCCACAAATTTCTCCATAACACATTTCCAACATGCAAAATCAACTCAAAAACCGTCTTCAACAACATAAATCTAAAAGCCAAATTCAACAACTATAAACCAAAATTTGAATCATAAAAGCAAACAACAACACCAATTCAAATCAATTAAACATAAACATAAACAAATTCAAAAGTTTTAAACATATTAACAACCAAATTCAAATCAATTAAACATATTTGAATCTGAAAACAAATTCAAAAGACTTAGTTATGAAAAACGTGGTGGTGGTGGCGGGAGGGCGACGGCCGGTGGTGCGGCAGGCAGTGGTGGTGGGGTCGGGCGGGATGAGAGGGAGAGTATAGGGAAAGAGAGAAAATGAAGTTAGTGAGAAAATGAGTAAAAGGGTAGTTACGGTCTTTTTTATGAAAAACGTCGACGATGTTTTATAAAATGTCGACGATGTTTCGTAACCCGGTTTATCTATTATTTTTATTCCCCTGTTTGCTGATAGGAGAGCTCACAATGTGGCTAGTGCCACGTTCAAACTTTGTATTTAGTCCGACCAAGGCATTGTTGCCAAAAATAAAAGAGCGAAAGACTAATCACAAGTTAAACTAAGTTTCATCGTAAAACCAATTGTTGATAGCAGGAATAGTTCATTAATTTATAAAATAGTTGATCATTGTAATATTTTTCATCTTAAAACCAGTTGTTAATAGAAGGAATAGTTTAATAATTTATAAAATAGTTGGATCATTGTAATATTTCTACTATTGGAAAATGCCTTATTACACAATGGAGAAACCCTAATACATATCATAATAATCTTTTTTCCATAATCCTCCATCTGTTCTGTCATTTGTTTACTTTTTTTTTTTTTTTTTGAGTGTCTCATTCATTTTTTTATATTTGATCTAACACATCCATTACTGTTCACTTGTTCTCCATTAAAAATAACTACAAAACGTCTCCTCCTATTTCATTGGTCATTGTGCCAAAAGTAAAAGTAAACAAATGACCGGAACAAAGAGAGTAAAAATATGTATAGACATTTTAGCTATAAGAGATTCCCATAATCTATGATTTTATTTACAAAAAAAAATCAAAATAAAAACTAAATAAACAAGGAACTTATCGATCCGACGCTGTTCAACCTATCCAACCCCCGCAACTAGGGCCAAGAGTTGCTCTCATAGATGTGCAAACTTCATTAGCACGCTATAAAGCTAAGATGATAACGGGTCTCGTTTTTCTAAAATACACCCGCCTCTTACAAGTCCAGGATTTTCTTTTGAAACTCCATATGTATTTATTATAGTTTATCCCATCTGTTTGGTTGAGAGGGTCACAGACCACCTGAGATGTATCGAGTATCCAGTCATAAACGAGTCGGGTTAGTTTCAGGTTGTTAATTTTTGGTCCTCTAGAGTTGGGTTGAACCAAATCAAATTTGTGAGCTCTAAAACATCTTAATATGTTATTAAAGTTTCCAAATGAGTTTCCACTTTAAAAAAGACCGTTACGGTCATAAAAAGGGGTAAGAAAAAAAAGCTCAACCAATTTTAAAATCAGTAGCCGAACAGAACCCGGAAAAATTCGGTGTTTGTTTCCAGGTTTAGGTATCTACAACGATTATTGATGCAAATCGAGTCAGGTTCGGGTCCTAAAAAAACAAAAGCGGAATATATAAAAGTTAAAAAGAAAGTGGTACGCTACCCAAATCTTGTTTTGGTGTTCCTTGCAATCTGAGTTTTGAGCCGACGACTCTTACCGGAGAAGTTCCCAATGAACGAGGGGCAGATGGGGCAGAGCAGTGAAGGAAGACACGATGAAGATACAACACTCTCTCACTTTCTTTCTTCTTTGATGGATTACTCTCCCACTGTATCCCTCTTTTTCCATTCTTGTATTTTAATTCTATTGTAATTGTTAACCCTAATTATTGATTGTTTTATTTGTTCATGTGCTTAGATTCCCGACGAATTGGCGGAGCATTACCTTGCTAAAAGCGGTTTTCACTCCCCCGATACTCGCTTGTCCGTTTTCCTTCTTTCTTTCTTTTAATACTTTCTCCTTATTTTATTTATGCATCGTTTACAAACACGATGAAATAGAATTAGTCAATACGCCACATTTGCTGGCTGCCCTAATGGACTGTTACTCGTTTGCTTCAATACCGACAATTCTATCTTGCCAAACCTCGTAACTTATGTTTGTTTATCATATCAACTAAGGGAGACGTAGACGAGTTAATAGATTGAAATTTTTGGTATTATAACAATAGTTATTCAACTTCACTTATGTGTTCACCATTTCGTCATAGGAGGTAATCAATAACATTCCCTAAATACCATTATTATCTCTCCCGTGTTTTGGCTATAGGTAGGAATTGTACTCGCACTTGCTTTAAGTGCTGTTTAGTTCTGTTTGCGTGAGCTTATTGGTTGTTGATATGTTTCTTCTTTTCTGTTCTACTTATTGAGTTCATAATCACTTCTTGGGTTGTTTTTTGTTTTCGACTTACAGGATTAGACTCGTGTCTGTTGCAACTCAAAAGTTCATTTCTGAGGTTGCTACCGATGCCCTTCAGTAAGTTCCTTGTCGCTACTCCTTTTTGGTGTGCTTATTTGGTGTGCCTGGAACATAACATTGGCCCAATTGTTCATCCATAGTGATTCAAAAATACTCAATGATTGTATATTCTTAAAGTAATCACCATTTGAGTGTAATGGATAGCAAACTGCAGAACAATGTGGGATCAAAGAAAATTCATGTGCAAAGAAGTGTAGGTAGTGAATAGGTGATTGCTTAATTGAACTTGGCCAATTGTTACTTAAACCAGAAAATTTATTCTATGGCTCTCCTCTCTCTCTTCGTTTACAAATTATTTTTAGTCAATGGGCTACCTTAGGTTCGTCTTAAGCAAAAAGTGGAATAAGTAATATGCGACTGATGCAAATTACAAGGTATTGGTGCACTAAATTTCTTCTAATTGTTAATTTTAACTTTCAATCTGCCCTAGTGTCCATTTATTCTTATCTCAAAGGCTAGCCCTCTATAATACTTCCTCCGTTCTCCTATGATGTACCCATTTTATTAAAATATACCTCACATATATTCACAAAATGGGTACATCATTTGAGAATGGAGGAAGTATTAAAATATAAAGGTATTGTTGCACAAATATTATTTTGAAATAACAATTCTGCGAAAAACAGTGCGCCTCATGCACATGCGGTGGTCTCATTTCCGTCGCACCTTTTCACCATGGCTTATTGTCAAATTGGCTCCCCTCATACCTTTTAAGTCCAAGCATTGCGTTATTTCGATTTAACTAACCAAGCATAACCTATAGTTATATTTTTAAGTAATAAAGGGTTTCGTATTTGTCAGTTCAATTTATTAACAGGATGATGCGTATGTGTATAGGCACTGCAAAGCTAGGCAGTCTTCTATAGTAAAAGATAAGAGAGATAAGCAGCAAAAGGTATGCTAATGATTAGTTTTAGTTCTTTCCAAATTCTTCCCTCAGTGGTATACGAAGCTTATAAAAGTTTTTTGCTCTCTATATTCCACTTAGTGTTGTACATTTATCTGTTGCACAAAAAAATTTGAAGTAGAAAAAGTCGGTTTTCCACTACAGTTTTACTTCATTACTCCTCAACTTATTTGCCTTCCTTCCCGCACAAAGGGTACAATAAGTTTATGACAATACGTAACAAATAAAGAAATTTGTAGAACTTGGTGAAGTAGCCTGATAATTAAAATGTATATTATTATGTGAAGAAGGATTAACAACTTATTGCTTTCACCTTTTAAAAAAAAAAGAGATTATAAATCGATGCCTTTTTTTGTAGGACAAGCGTCTCATTTTGACAATGGATGACTTATCAAGAGCTCTCCGCGAGGTACACGAGTTATGTCGTCATTGTTGTTATCATAGTTTCATACTTCGTCTAATTCTTTGAAAAATTCCACGTTTCCTTTATGAGCAGATTCACTGATAACTTCCACTTATCTATTTTGGAGACAAATATCATAAAAATGACCACACTAACCTCACCTCACTTGCCATCTCACAAACCCTAACCAGTCCCCTATCCATGGCCACCTTAATAGCCTCCACGCCTTAGCTCAACCTGCCCAATACTAGTTCAGAACAACCGTGTTCATTCACCCCTACTTCCAGCACTCTCTCCCCGCCTCCACTGTGTCGAAGTAATCACTCATACCACCGTCCTCCATCCCAGACCACTCATGGAGCCACCGCACCCCCAGCTAAAACTCACCCAAACCAACTCATCCCTCTTCATTTATAGACCCAAGCTTCAAAATCGGATTTCTTCACCCCTCCCAAACCGCCACCACAACCTTGTGAACACATCCCCAACCCTGAATCTCCCTCTCCACCCCCCATATTTACGTTTTTCTAATGTGGTAATATCCGCATCTCAGGAAGATGGGTGGTAACCTGAGATTTATAGGGGCCGCTTGTGCGGGAGTTTCACAGGGGAGGAGAGATCTGGGATGGGGGGAGTTGGTGGAGGAAGTGAGGTGGGTGTGGCAGATCTGGCGGTTGCGGCTAGTGATGGGGGCTTAGGCTCCTATGAGGTTGTATAATGCAGTTATGGGGGTTTTATGGTAGGGAAGTGGTGGCTCAGGTGGGCTATGATGGATGTATGTTGTGGGTAGATAAGTGGTGGTGAATGTTAGGTAGAGAAGATGGCAGGTGGTGATCTATGCTAGTGGTGTTGGCGGCGTTGGTGGGTGGGCGGTAGATTGTGGCTGGTAGGTTGATTTTTGGTGGAGGTGGTGCTACCTACTAGTGGTCTGATGCTCTGGTTTTTTGGTGAGGGTAACATAGTGTTTTTTTTGGCAGTTGTATCATGTTTTGACTCCTGTAAAGTGATACAATAACAATAAGTTAAGGCTCTTTGCATGGACTGCTATACGATGGTGAATCTGCTACATCTTGAAAGAAATATCTTTTGAGTTTTTTCTTCCCTTCCGTTCTGCACTCTGCAGTTTCAACCTTGTAAAAAGCTGTCTTAACACCAACTTATACACTGTACCACACTACAACCATAGGTTGTTTACTTGAAGACCGCTTAGCGGTTCTAAAACGCTGATTTATGTTTTTTCTTAACCGTGAGGGTGCTGCTTTTATCTACCGGGAATCCATGGCCCCTTTCTTATATTCATCCCTTGTTGTTTGTATGAGATCATCCCCTGCTGCCCCCAACCCTGTCATTTGGCCTACACAAAATTGTGGGGGCCTGTTTGATACTGCTTGTGATTTGAAGTTTGAACTGAAGTGCTTTTTCAGTTGTAAACATGACGTTGTCTGCTCATTTGTCATTGTGAGCTATGTGATCTGGTTATCAATATGTTGCTATGATTTCTAACCACAATGGTTTTCATTTTCAGTATGGGGTTAACTTGAAGCATCAGGAATACTTTGCTGACAGCCCTTCAACAGGGATGGATCAAGCTTCAAGAGATGAATGACTTTGTAGTTGGTAGACAGATGCGATCTTTCAGCCATTGTATACATTTCTAGCCTATTCTTCTACAATCTATATTTTCTCATGTATGGAATGGACTGTCAAGTGTCAACTAGTACTGTTCTGCTTCTTTAGAAACTTCTTATTTCGCTCGTCTTTTCCTTCTCAAGATTAAACTCAGTTATTTGTTCCTGTTTTGCATCATGTATATGTAATACTACATTTGGGTTAAGTAAGAAAAACCCATGCCGGTACTACGTGGAGTAGTCACGTTTTAGGTGTCTGATCCGCTTATCAGTATTAAGTAATAGCTATGCACTTGATGCCCAAATTCAGGCTTGAGTAAACTTTTTTTATGCTCTCTATTGTGGTCATTGTATCTATAGGACAGGAACGGAAGAGTTGAAGACGAAAGACGTCAAACACTGTTTCGTTTGGTTAGGTGAACTTCATTACGACTTACAAGGTTAATAATAACCTAATTGTGCATCGCCGCACCTACCTTCCTCCCTCTACCCCGTGATCCAACTGGTTGTTCGCTGGAGATGTGGCTGAACTCCAGTAGTCTGATCCTATTCGATTTAGCGAATCACGCTTTTCCTTTTTTCGGTCCAATCATTTCGTTTTTCGATTTTTGTTTGCCGGATGGTTACATCTTGTCGATGCTCTGGTGCTTTTCTTCTTATCCGCCTCCCCCGATTCTGAATGTTGTCCAGCCATCAAGTCGCGGTCTGATCTTCGGCTTTCGAGCCTCGGCTTTCTCCGGCCAAAATCTGTCATGCATGCTCTAGGGAGGGTGTTTCCCCTTCCCCTTTCCCCACCCTCCTTGTGGTAAATTTCCCAACTTTTGATAGTGACTTTTTTTCACCAATTTTCATAAAAAAAAAAAAAAAAAAATCTGGGATTGAATCCGAGTTGGTGTTCCCCTACCCTTCTCCCCTTCACCCACTAGTCGGATGACTTGCGCTCTTTTTCTCTTTGGGTGTACATCGTTATCATACTTGGGTGTTGCATGTATGACTTATTTCAGTCCTTTTCTTTTGGTTGGTGTGTGGGGTGCGTCTTTGTGGCCGTTGGGTATTGTTGGTGGTGGTGCAGGATGGTCTGGATATTGTGATTTCTTTGTCAATTGGTTGTGAGGAGCATGGATATTGTGATTTCTTTGTCAATTGGTTGTGCAGGCTCCTCAGGATTACCGATTTTATTTCATGGATTAGTTATGGTCAGAGAAGTTTTGATTTGGGGGCGGCATTGCCGATGGTTGGGATGGTTACGGCGATTTCATCAAATATGCTTGTCATCTCGTTTTTTTTTTCAATATTTTGCTTGTTCTTTATGTTTCTTGTCATATAAAATAATGACTCTTTTGTGAAGGTCATGATGATCTCGGTCCTTGTTGTCTTTATCACGGAATGGAGTTTCTCTGGTGAATGTAGCCAGGAGATGGATTGAAGGGTTTCTTTGTTCGGGTTTGTATAATGGCGCGACCTCTTGAGTTGTGGGTCATAGGCCTGTCTTGTGCGCCCATCAAGATGTAGGAGATTTCTCTCCATTATTTAGAGGCTAGCCTTCTTGGTTCGTTTTCATATATTTCTTTCTATGTCCTTGTGGTGTAAGTGCATCTTGTTCCTGTCACTTCTCATAACAAACGCATCGACGATCTTATGGAGCTTTTTGCCTTGTCCCTGATGCGGATGATGAAGCTCGAACATAGTCTACTGTACTCCACCAACAAGTTACAACTATCCAACATGATCCCATCTCTCGTAGTCATCTAAGAAATTTTACTTTTATTTTAGTTAATGTAATCAGTAAGTACGGCTATGTGAGCCGTGCTTCTAGTTTCTTCCAATATTTTGTAAACTTTTGTTTTGTTTTACCGGGCAACTAAACTTCTAACAGTATTAATGTAACACCCCGACCCAAACCTTGGGTCGGGAGCGGTCACTCATGATAGCTCTCCAGGCTGTGTACATGGCCCACAGATCAACACGGGTCCTTTCCAGCGCATTTTGTCCTCACTCATGCGCATCCCGGGAACCTTCCCAGGAGGTCACCCATCCCAAGACTACTCTCAGTCAAGCACGCTTAACTTTTTGAGTTCTTTTGCATGGATGACCAGAAAAGAAAGTGCACTTTGTTGATATGAGTAGTACTTTCAAACCCTTTAAGCACTAGTCATTTAAGCCTATCAATGGACCTCTTCAACGAACGTGGGGTGTTACAATCACCCCCACTTGAAGAACGCAACGTCCTCGTTGCGCCTGGGAGCATAACCGCTAACCCAGAATCCTTTCCCGCTAGGTGGGTGACCCGGGTACTCCCGACCACAGGCTCACCACACGGTCGCAGGGTTGCTCTGATACCATTTGTAACACCCCGACCCAAACCTTGGGTCGGGAGCGGTCACTCATGATAGCTCTCCAGGCTGTGTACATGGCCCACAGATCAACACGGGTCCTTTCCAGCGCATTTTGTCCTCACTCATGCGCATCCCGGGAACCTTCCCAGGAGGTCACCCATCCCAAGACTACTCTCAGTCAAGCACGCTTAACTTTTTGAGGTCTTTTGCATGGATGACCAGAAAAGAAAGTGCACTTTGTTGATATGAGTAGTACTTTCAAACCCTTTAAGCACTAGTCATTTAAGCCTATCAATGGACCTCTTCAACGAACGTGGGGTGTTACAATTAATGCTTTTGCTCCAAATGCAAAACCAAAGGGCGTTTTCCCCTTGGCTACTTTTGGGGTGATTCTATCAGATCACGGGACTATGGGTAACTCATCTGCCCACTTTCCCATAGTTTCTTCCAATCTCCTTCTCAAGTTTTCTACAATTATCTTGTTATTCGCCTCAACCAGCCCCTTGGATTGGAGATCTCTGGGTGTACGATTTTTTAACGCTATGTTCCATCTAGCGCAGAATGCCTAACAGTTGTCACATATAAACCGGGACTCGTTGTCACATATAACTTATGACGGAAATCCGAATCTGCAGAGCATGTTTTGATTAATAAAAGAGATTACGTGCTTTTCTGCTACTTGGGTGGATGCCCCGCCCTCAATCCACTTGTAAAAATAATTCTACATTGCAAGCATGAAAACTCGGTTTTCCGGAACCCTTGGAAGTGTTCCTACCATGTCCATTCCTTATTAGATGAAGGCCCATGGTGAGATTACTGTATGCAGAGGTTCTGTTGGCTGATGATTTGCTAATGCATGCCTTTGACAGGCGTCACACTTTTTAACATAGGTCATGGCGTCCTAGGTAGCACCAAAACGGACACAAACACGAACACGACACAGACACGTGATATGATATCTAGTGAAATTTAGGACACTGGACACGTTATTTAAATTTAATAAAATATATATTTTATAATTATAAATAACGTATGATTTTATTTTTGTAATAGTATTTGATATTAAGTGTAAATAATTGAAGGTAAAATTTGACTTTGATTAGAATTCATTCTCATTTCCCACCCAAACTCATCTTCTAATCAATCTCTTTTAGTCTTTCAACCTTTCATTCGTTGTTTATAGGTGTCCGTGTGTCCGACACGGGACGACTAATTAGGAGGAGTGTTCGTAGTACCTAGATGGCGTCTCCACGCATTGTGGGCTAGAGTATCTCTGCCTTAGTGTTTTGTTGGACATCCTCCTGCCCCCTGCATGATTTCCACATTCACCACTATGAAGAACATGTAAAAAAGAATGGGATTATCTTTTGTCTAAGCACCTCAAGTACGGACCTGCCAATCGTCTATTAGTACATATCGTGCCTAACCTCCTTTTTGTCCCCTGACGACGTTCCTTTTGTAGCCATTCTTGGTTGGGTTGTCTCCGAGTCCCATGCTCCTCATGCTGCATGATCGAGCCTGTCGGAAGGCCAATACAAAGATAAATTACCCAGACTAGGCTAATAACAAATTAATGTAATTATGGAAGTAGGGGTCGATCCTCAGGGAGATGGTATTTCCTATGGATTGTGAATCGTCTCACAATTGATTTTTATCTAACGATTAACTGGGTTTTGAGGTTTTGAATTCTAAACTAATAAAGAACATAAATAAAAACAAAATAAGAGCAAACTAAATGAAAACAATAAATCAAATGATGAATTAACAATAATGAGAAGCATCTAGGGAAGTAGGTTCACACATGTAGATTGACATATTGATGAAATTGGATTTAGGATATGCAAATAATTCATTACGAGTTCGTAAGAATGGTGTGTTCATTACAATCATAGATCAGATGGTCTAGCAGGCTTTTAGGCGATTTACTAGGTCTTAATCCACCATGTCACGCTTTGTCTATTCAATTCTCGTATGTCTACCTTGGAAAAGAATTCCATACTAGTCAATGATTTTGATCAGGAATCGTCAACTATCGTTAAAGTCCAAACATGCATAGACACAATGTTTTAAAGGCACAATTTCTTTTATCCAATTCTCATCTTTTAATCAATCTAACATGGCTACCCTACACCCTAGAAAGGTGACTACTCACTCATGATTATGTTTAAGATGATATTAACAATGAAAACTAGGATAGACATATTTAGTTTGTTTTTGACAATAATTTAAGACTCTTTATAAGGCGATAATAACGACGCTATTTGACAATCTAAGAGATGAAATTACGATTATAACAACATGAAAATGAATCTAAGACAATATGTAAAGAGGATAACAATCAAATAGAAAACAGAAAATACATTAAACAAAGGATAGAATAGAAGTACCTAGGTGACGATCAACAACGAAAGCGATAACAGTAATAGAATCCCTTGCATAGAATAATCGTACCTTGAATTACAACTCTTGTACCCAACAAAGTAGACTACAAAGATTGAAATTCTTATTAATCTAAACTAATGTTTTGATATGAAATGGACAGAAATGAACTAAGAAATAAAGGCAAAAGAAGAAAATAATCTAAACTAGAAAGACTAAAAACTAAAGAGAAAATATAAGAAGAAAGGAGATGTTGTGTAAGAGATTGTTGTGAGTTGTGTTGGATGATTTGAGATGAGGGGCTGGAGCATCTATATATAGCATTAGGGTTTCGTGGAGAAGAGGTCGAGCATTGAACACATAAGACAAAAATAGGAAGTTGAAGCATCATGCTCGGATCAGCACACATCCCCGATCGGGTACACACTTACCCGATCGGGTAAGTGGACATCTAGAAGCTCTTGACTAACGTTTCATCTTCCTTTGCTTTGAATTGACTTCCATCATCCCCCTTGACCTCTTCAATCGGGTTTGTTGATAGGGTTTGATGTAAAGCGATGAATTCTTCCGCCTAATTGATTAATCTTCCGACAACTACGAAACTGTCTTTGCTCCTTCTCTCTTTTGAGTTAGTGAACCTTCTTGAAATGCCTTTCACTTGGTCAAGCTTGCTTCTTCAAATCGTCGGGTTCTAGGCAAATGCTCGGGAATATAGAAAAAGAGCGTAGAAACGTCACTTTCCCTACAAAATAGGTTAGAACACAGGAATTCGCCTAGAAGACGACAGTAGCTCATAAAATGGCTTAACAAAGCACAAATGACATACAAAACCGAGCTAAAATGGGGGTTAAAATCATACAAATATTCACTTGTCAAACTCCCCCAAGCTAAACCTTTGCTTGTCCTCAAGCAAACATAACAAACAATACCAGGACAAGGTTGCAAGCATTGGCTACCATACCATCAAGAAACAAATCTCAACGTCAAACTTTGAAAACATAATGAATCATAACCCAAAAGCAACGTGGGCAAGAATGATACATAAACATGGCTGAGATTTACATAACGGCGTAGCACAAAGAATTTCACTATAAAATTTTGGCTCTTGCATGATCTTTTGACAAATGGACTCTAGCGGCACACTCGAACACTCAATGTATGTAAAAGGTGATTTCTTTATGTGTAAATGTTTTTGAGACACTCACCTATCTACGACTTATGAAAATGTGCCCGCAATCTAATATGGTAAACAATTCAAAACACAAGTCAAAGATCACAATGCACATAGAAAAGAAGCCGAAAAATAAGAAGAAGGCTTTGGGAATTGGGTGAAAGGTGGACAAATAGTTATGGTCAATGTGAAGGTTAGAATAAGCTAGCAACTGACCAATGATAAATGAATACTCAATCCAAACTTTCGATGAATTCCCAAAAGACGAAAAACGAAGCCAGAAGTAACAATTTGGCTTATTACACACGAAACACAAGGGTAAACGCCTTCTATTGATTTGACATTTTGAGGAGATACTCAAAACGTCTTCTCTTATTTCTTTTTTTCTTTTCTTTTTCTTTTCTCAATTTTCCGATTTTTTCATTTTTTCATTTTTTCTATTTTTTCCTTATTTTCTTTTGAACATAACTTCACTTCTTGAACTTTTTCGTTCTTCCAAATTCACTTTGACAGATAAGAACAAATCTTCTCAAAAGAGCACCCATACACAATAGTCCAGCTACTAGCTCAAAAGGTAGGCAGTTTTTACATGTAGCTATTATTTTTGTGAAGCATTTGTATGAAGGGGCTAATTTTGAGGGGTAAATTAAAGTGAAAAAGGCTTCAAATCTTAGTGAATCATGAATGCAATGCTTATAGAAATGAAATGAGAACCATACTTATGCGTTTTGACATGACACACATCACAAGGAGAACTACACACACCTAAATGAGACTGGGTATGGATGTACCAGTCTAAGGAGGTTCTACCTTACAAAACATGTAACTTGCCAATTGTCAAGATCAAGCGTACTCATCTATAGATTCATTCCATGCCTACTGTGTACAAGACTTCTCCATGTATGCTCAATTCAATGAATATTGAATCATTATGGTTTGAAAGCTCTAAGTTTGGGAAATGTAACATGATAGCATAATAAACAAGCAAGCAAAGCATGAAAAGCATTCAGTTGTGTTCAAAATTTTAAAATGTGTCTCTAAAATCGTCTATTTCTCTTTTAGTCAAAAAGTTGAAAAATGATCAACTAAAATGCAAAATGGGAAAATGCAATCCCTCCCCCAAGCTAAACATCACATTGTCCTGAATGTGAGCACACAGACTAAACATGCAACGAGATGCTTAATGGGAAGAAAGGAAAAATGAAAGAAGAATGAAGCTTACTAGCCAGCGCAGACTCCCCCAAGCTAGTCTGTTTGGACTTGACAAGGAAGGTCTTCATAGATTCTTCAAAAACTCTTTCATCTGCAAAGAAATCTAACAAAACAACGAAAAAGGGAAAAACAAAAATAAAAATGCAAAAAGGGAAAACACGGGTTGCCTCCCGAGAAGCGCTTGTTTAACGTCCTGCTCGACGAATTCTTCTATGAAATCATTGGGTTGGGGATGGACGCTCCGTATAGACAATATCTAAGCATCCGATGATAGAATTGCTATAGTAGAGTTTCAGTCTGTGTCCATTGACTTTGAATTTTTCACCATTGCTAGTCATTAGTTCCACATAGCCGTACTTGCTAACATATGTGACAGTGAATGGTCCAGACCATCGTGATCGAAGTTTTGATCGGGAGTTGAAAAGAAGTACTTGGTCACCGACATTAAATTCTTTTTTAATTATCCTCTTGTCGTGCCAACGCTTCGTTTTCTCTTTATAGATCCTAGAGTTCTCGTAAGCTTGCAAACGAAATTCTTCTAGCTCATTGAGTTGCAAAAGTCGTCTATCAGCGCTAAGCTTAGTGTCTAAGTTGAGTTCTTTGATAGCCCAGTCAGCTTTGTACTCTAACTCGACAGGAAGATGACAGGCCTTTCCATAAGCCAACCGATAAGGAGATGTTCCAATCGGGGTTTTGAAAGCTGTGCGATAAGCCCATAAGGTGTCATCGAGCTTATTACTCCAGTCGGTTCTAGATTTCGAGACTACTTTCTGAAGAATTGTTTTCAACTCTCTGTTTGAGACTTCTACTTGACCGCTGGTCTGAGGGTGGTAGGCTAATCCTCGTCTGTGATACACACCATATTTGGCAAGCAGAGTGTCTAACTGCTTTTCTCCAAAATGAGTTCCTCGATCACTAATCACGGCTCTGGGTACACCAAAACGTGGAAAGATGATCTTCTTAAATAGCCGTATCACAGCTCTAGCATCATTGGTGGGAGTGGCAATTGCTTCTACCCACTTAGAAACATAGTCAACAGCGACTAAGATATAACGATTTCCGTTAGAAGAAGGGAATGGTCCTTGATAGTCAATACCCCAGACATCGAATATTTCAACTTCTAATATGCCGTTTTGAGGCATTTCATGTCTCTTGGATATTTGACCCATTCGTTGACAAGCGTCACAAGCCATAACAAAGTCTTTTGAATCTTTAAACATCGAGGGCCAGAAAAACCCGGATTGTAAGACTTTGGCTACGGTCTTGGACGGACCATGATGACCACCATAAGCAGATGAGTGGCATCCTTCTAAAACTCCTTTAACTTCCCACTGAGGGATACATCGTCTGTAAAGACCATCTGAGCACTGCTTGAAAAGATAAGGGTCATCCCAAACAAAGAATTTTGCATCATGCAAAAATCTCTTTCTTTGGTTATAAGAAAAGTCAGAAGGTAGCTGGCGACTGACAAGAAAATTAACCATATCAGCATACCAAGGAGAAGAGTCAACAATCGCCATTAATGAATCATCAGCAAACGAATCATTAATTGGCGTTGGCAATCCTATTTCAGTTACTCTTATCCTTGAGAGATGGTCAGTGACTACGTTCTCTGCTCCTTTCTTATCCCGGATCTCTAGATCAAACTCTTGAAGGAGTAAGATCCATCGGATAAGTCTAGGTTTTGCCTCTTTCTTTGAAAGCAGATATTTCAAGGCAGCATGGTCAGTGTAAACAATGACTTTTGATCCTATAAGGTAAGAACGGAATTTGTCTAAGGCGTAGACAATGGCAAGAAGTTCTTTTTCAGTGGTGGCATAGTTGATTTGGGCAGGATCTAAGGTTTTACTAGCATAGTAAATTGCATGAAGGAACTTTTCCTTTCTTTGCCCCAAAACAACTCCAACGGCATAATCACTCGCATCGCACATTAATTCAAATGGAAGATTCCAATCGGGTGACTGGATGATAGGTGCGGTGATCAAAGCACGTTTGATTTTGTTGAATGCCTCAAGGCATTCCTTTGTGAAATTAAAAGGTGCATCCTTAAAAAGGAGCTCAGTCAGGGGCTTGGCTATTTTTGAAAAATCTTTAATAAACCGTCGGTAGAAACCGGCGTGGCCAAGGAAACTCCTGATTCCTTTTACATTAGCAGGTAGTGGCAGTTGTTCAATAACTTGGATCTTAGCTCGATCCACTTCTATACCTCTTTCGGAAATGATGTGTCCTAAAACTACACCTTCGTTCACCATGAAGTGACATTTTTCCCAATTGAGAACAAGATCGACTTCTTCACAGCGTTTTAGAACCTTTGATAGATTTGTCAAATAATTATCAAAGGAAATGCCATAGACGCTAAAGTCGTCCATGAATACTTCCATGATAGATTCAACAAAATCTGAAAAGATACTAGTCATGCAACGCTGGAAAGTTGCAGGTGCATTACACAGGCCAAATGGCATTCGGCGATAAGCAAAAGTACCATAGGGACAGGTGAAGGTGGTTTTCTCTTGGTCCTCAGGGTGGATAGAAATTTGGAAAAATCCTGAGTAACCATCTAGATAGCATAAATTTTTGTGGCAAGCTAACCTCTCTAGCATTTGATCAATGAAGGGTAGAGGATAGTGATCTTTTCGAGTTGATTGATTCAACTTCCTGTAGTCAATACACATACGCCATCCTGTCATAATCCTTGTGGGGATGAGCTCATTCTTTTCATTTTTTACTACTGTTGTTCCTCCTTTCTTGGGAACAACTTGGACAGGGCGAACCCATTTCGAGTAGGAAATTATGTAGATTATGACAGCATTTAGCAATGTCATAACTTCAGCTTTAACTACTTCTTGCATGTTAGGATTAAGACGGCGTTGACCTTGAACACAAGGTTTTTGACCTTTTTCTAAGTTGATTCTATGCATGCAAAAGTCGGGGCTTATGCCTGTGAGATCTTCAAGTTTATAACCTATTGCCTTCTTATGTTTTTTCAAAACAGTTAATAGTGAGTTTAATTGATTTTCATCTAGGAGAGCACTCACTATGACTGGGCAATATTCAGACTCATCTAAAAAGGCATATTTTAGATTTGAGGGAAGAGGTTTAAGTTCGGGTTTATGTACTTCTGCCTTGGCAGGAGAATCAATTAAGCTTATGAACTCTTGAACTTCTTCAGATGGTATCTCTTTTCCAGTCAAGTCCCTTTCTAGCTCACTGATCTCAAAATTGTTGTTTTCAGAGATATCCTCTAACAATAGAATTGCTTCTAAAGGATCCTCAATTATTGCTGGATACAGAGATTCATCAATGATTGAGTCGACAATGTCAAGGAAACAGCAAGGCTCTTCAAGCATAGGGCTCTTCATTGCACTGTTTAAGTTGTAGGTGACTTTACCATCACCTACTTCTAATGTCAATTTTCCATTCTTGACATCGATTACTGCTCCCGCAGTGTGTAGAAATGGCCTTCCTAAAATGATAGGGATTTGCGAATCTTCAGCAATATCTAACACTATGAAATCGACTGGAATGAAAAACCTTCCTACTCTAACAGGTACATCTTCTAAAACTCCCATAGGTTGTTTTAGAGAACGATCTGCCATTTGCAGGGTGATACTTGTGCATTTGAGAATTCCCATATTCAATTTTTCGCAGATGGAATAGGGCATGATGCTTACACTAGCACCTAGATCGCATAAAGCTTTATCAATTGTGTAGGTGCCTATGGTGCAAGGTATAGAGAAACTACCAGGATCCTTTAACTTAGGAGGGGACTTATTTTGCAATAATGCACTGCATTCAGCTGTGAATGCTATGATTTCAACATCATCTAAAGTCCTCTTTTTAGTTAAGATATCCTTCATGAATTTCGTGTAAGAAGGAATTTGAGTGATTAATTCAGTGAAGGGAACCGTTACTTGGAGGTTTTTGACTACTTCCATGAATTTGCTGAACTGGGTTTCCTTATGATTTCTCCTCAAACGTTGGGAAAATGGAACTTGAATTTTGATGGGTTCCTTTTCGAGTTCATCCTTCTTATCAGGTTTGTCTTCCGCTTTCTTAACGGTGGATGGTTGAGAATCTTTTTGGCTCTATACTTGTGTAGGCTCAACTATTGGCTCTTTGGATTGTTGAGGTTCCTTATAAGTGGTACCACTCCTAAGGGTGATAGCATTTGCGGTGTCCCTCGGTTTCTCACCATGAGGTAGGAGTTTGCCTTGTTTTCTTTGGGCATTAGAGGCAGCCAATTGGGCCATTTGAGTTTCAAGCATCTTGATGGCAGCACTTTGAGCTTGATCACTCTTTTGAAGTTGAGCAAACATTGAATCTTATTTTTGAACAACTTGTAGAAGCATGGATTCAATTTTGCTCAAGCTTGAGTCATTAGGTTGGCCTTGGATTTGAGGTGGTTGGTGTTGAGGTTGATTTTGGTATGGTTGGTTGAAGTTAGGTTGGAATGAAGGTCTCTGGTTTTGAAAACCAGGTGGATTATAAGGTTTCTGTTGGTGTGGTATGAATGGTTGTTGAATTTGTTGTTGGGGATTTTGAACGTTGGTGCTTTTGTAGGACAAAAAAGGATGGTTTTTTGTGTTTTCATTATAGAAGTTTGAGAAAGCGTTGCCTTGCCTATATCCTTGATAGGCATTGACTTGCTCTATCGAACTTCTACATTCTTGAAAACTATGCCCTCCAACCCCACATGTCTCACATACCACTACGTGGTTAGTGACGTTGATATGTTCCTTGGATTGGGAAGAGCTTCCTACTTGTTGCTGCAGAAGGGCTAATTGGGCTTCTAGGAGTGCTACTTTACTTGAATCGTCCTGCTTGGCTTTGAGTGGCATAGCACGCGAGTTGCTATACTGAGAATCGTGGATTGCCATTGACTCGATAGTCGTACTAGCTATTTCTACATCGATTTGATCGAAACGACCATTGTTAGCGGAGTCGAGGATACGACGCGATTCGCCACAACAACTGTTGTAGAAGGTGATAGCTAGGAACCATGAATCAAGGCCATGATGAGGGCATTCTCTTTGTAATTCTTTGTACCTTTCCCATGCCTCGTAAAGACTTTCATCGCCTCTCTGACGGAATCCAGTAATTTGACTCCGTAAGAGTGCGGTTCGTTCTGGTGGGATTCCTTTGTCAGACAATCTTTTTGCCTGCCCCGCCTTCTCATATGCCTCCTTCAGGTCAGAAGCCACTACCACAGGTAGCTTGTTCATGACCCTAAAGACCAACCCCTTCAAGAAATTCTCAGATAGGGACTTTTTGCTCCATTGCATGTTATCGGCGTAGATTGCCAACTCTGTAAACTTGTTGTAGTAATCAGGCACGGACATCTCCTCAGTCATTCGGAATGAGTCGAACTCAGCTCTCAGCTTCCCTCTCCATGCTCGGGAACAAACTCCATCTGCATCTCTCCCTTGAAGTCTCTCCAAGGAATCGCCTCCTCCCCTTCATCCACATAGTAGTCCCTCATAACTATCCTCTCTATGAACCACCACCTCCCTGCGTGACCTATTAGGTAAAACGCGGCTTGCTCCACGCAGAGATTTGCTGGACAGTTGATGACCTTGAAGATACTCTCCATATCTTGGTGTCAGTCATCTAGCAGATGCGGCGCACCAGTACCCTCATAGGTGGTGGGTCGGTGACAGGCGATAGCGGTAGTTATAGTGGTTGCATTCACTCTCACCTCGCGGTCCCTTCCCAAAATTTTAATGGACTCAGTAAACGCCTTAGTCTGCTCGATCATTCTGACGACCTCCTCAGCGCTGAACTCCGGGGTTGCAGTTAACGCTCTAGCTCTTGTCGCATGCATGATAACTTCAATAAGAATGGCAAACGTAAGCACAAGCCTATGGCTAAAAATGGACAACGCTCTTGGCACAAACACACTCGGTCGAGTCGAACTCACTCGACTGAGTATTATATGTTCTCGGTCGAATACACCAACTACAGAATCCAACTAAAACATGCAGAGATTTTCATTCGAACGAGTCTAACATTGCACTCGGTCGAGTCCCCCACACACGGTAGAGTGTCAACATACACTCGGTCGAGTGGCTAAAAAAGGTAAAACCACCAAATATACAAAGTCTTTTACTCGGTCGAGTTCATAATTACATCTACTCCACCAATTTCATGTTATACACACATGACACAAATCATTACTCCACTCTCATTTCACACCCATCTTCATTTCTCATATGCTCAAAAATCAACTTAGTAACCACATCAAATGCACATATACGTTCTGACACTTCCCATGGCGAGCGAATAAGAGCTATTGGGGCAAAAGTGCGATCGCAGGACGTCTCCCAAATCTTTGCGGTGACTCCCTATGATTCCTACCTTGGTTCATTTTATTAGACGCTCCTAATTCATTGAGTTCATTGGTTTAGGTTCCAAAATCGTTCGCTCTGATACCACTTTGTAACACCCCCATATACCAAAGAGCCTTACAATGGGATGCTATCATATCGGTTGTCCGAGGTAGTATATATCAAAACTCACAATAAAGAAACAATACTTTATTTAATTCCAATAGTTTAAACTCAAATTACATAATTACAAACTAGACAGCATACCGTCTAGACCAACAATCCAAAATGCGAACATAACGATGAAGTAAAGTAAAGTCTAAACTCTAATAGACTCAGCGGAAGCTATGACTCGATAGTGGTGATCCCACCAACATCCCAGCACAGCTCAACGAGTTACATGCTGATCACCTGCTCACCATTTCCCAATGGATCACGACAGTTTTGTAAAACAGTAACAAGGTCAGTAACAATATATACCAAAAAGTGTACAAGACGAGCAATAAAGAAAGAGAAACCGGAGGGCCATCGCAGCAGTTACCTTTAGCAGCATCAGGTTACCATCCTTGACCTGCAAAACCACTAATTGACCCTAGACCACATCCATAGGCGTCAAAATACCAGCTCACCGCAATGAGAGTACTCGGAACATTAATTTTCACATCTCCCTCGTAGCGGGAGAACTATGAGAGGCGAACTCGGGGTGTGAAAGCGTCTTCTGACGGATCACCAACACAGTAACCACAGTAACAACACAGAATCAAATCCCGAACTCCATTACCATCATCATCAATAAATCAAATAACATATACAATACATCTTATCTTATTAATTAGCATAACTGTACTGAGTAGGGAAACCCTACCTTATTAGAAAATTCCGCAAGAAAACAAGCAGTCACTCAGAAATCTTCTTCTACCATGTCTCCCCCTAATCATACAAGAATTATATATAATTAATACTACTCATCTTCCCTTTTCCGCCAATTCAATTAGGGTTTACAATTATTCATACAATGTCACATAGTAGGTTTACTTTTAGAAATAATCAACACAGCAATGAGAGATATGCTCCGACACGAAATTATTAGGAATGTCTTTATATGTTTGAGAAAGGTTTTTTTGAGAGAAATAGGGTTTTTGTGAAGAACATAAACTGTAATTATGAACTTAACTCTCTTTATTAATCCTTAATCAAATCGATAGAATTATTCTCGCAGACCGGTGTACTCGGTCGAGTACAATATGTACTCGGTCGAGTACGCCTTATTCGGTCGAGTGCTTACCAGACTCGACCGAGTACCCAAGAACAGAACACTGTTCAAACGACAAATTAAACTACTCGGTCGAATACACTCTACTCGGCCGAGTACACAATCCACTTGGTCGAGTAAGCTTTACACGGCCGAGTGCCAAGTACTCAGAAATACGAAGTATTATAAGAATATAATCATATTAGGATAGTATTAAATTAGAATATAATAATATTATGAATATTCAATCCCGTAAAAATTTATACGGGTATAAAACTAGTTTTTGAACGAGTTATGTCCACCGTCCTATACAAATTAACATGCTTGAGTCTATGTAGTTGATATGCCTTGTTAGATGTCATTGTCAGTTTGACAGCTGAAATAGTTTACGTGTCTAGTAGTCTTAAGTGGGCCTATTGGGTCACACACAAAAGGTACAATATACGTATAATTATAAGTCCGACTCATAATTATATTAATAGGGCTCTATTACTGATAAGGGCCAACAGCGCTTCTAAGTAAGTTTTTAGAAAAAAAAAAAGTAATTTTTTCTCATCTTTATAAGAAGAGAAAAGAAGTTCTCTCAAGGTTTTCTTTATTCCTTTCAAATACTAGCATACATGGCGTGGTATAGTACTTGTGTGGATACCGGTAAAGGCACCAAATCTGGGGTGTTTATTATTCGTCTGGGGTTAATTGGATTTCTACAAGTTATTACATACTTCTTATCTTATTATTATTCGTTGCCCTACAAGGGTAATCGAAACCCTTCAGTTTTGTATAAAGTCAATATTACTCATGGATCATTTCAGATAGCCCTTTTGTTTTTTAACCAACCACGCCGTTTTGTTTATTAGTTTAAACTCGTTGCCATGGGTGAATCTAGCTCATCAATTCTGTGATTATATTGAATCCGGTGTTAGGCGGTGAAGATACTAATAAGATTACGATAACTTCGTAATCCTAATTAATATATGTTTATACTTGTCTTGTATAATAAGCCAACTACTGTACCTATATATACTCATGTATTAACCTATTATATGTTATGCAATGAAGCAATAACCGTTTCCACATGGTATTTGAGAAATCGATCTACCAACCCTTAAAACCTCTCGTCTAAACAAAACGCAGCCATCTCCTCCGTCGTGGCTACGATTTCTAACGCACATGAAACCTCCAAACCCCTCCTTCTCCTCAATGCCTTCTCCATTAAAAAAAGCCAACCCCTCCACCTATTCTCAATGGCGACTCCAGCTTGAGTATGTCCTTGACGGCTAATCCCTTACGTCCTACATAAATGGAAATCCACCTCCACCGGAGTATATTCATGACACAGACAAAACCCCAAAACCGAACCCCTCTTCCAGCACTTGGTTTAAGCAAAACAAGCCCCTATTCGGAACGCTAGTAGGCACCCTTAACAAGGTTATTGCACCATTCATCAATGGCACCAAGACTACGCGTGATGCGTGGATGACCCTAAAATCAACCTTCACCTTACCCTCTCGTGGGCATATAAAACAAATCAATTACCACCTCACATCCATCACTTTCGGTTCCTCCACCAAATCCGAGTACATGACAAAAATCAAAACCCTCACTGACGACCTTGCTAGTCTCGGTTCTCCCATGACTGTCGAAGACATAACTAGCCTAATCATTGACGGTCTCGCTTCGCGTTATCGCTCCGGGATTGATGCGGTGCAAGCCCTTCACATGTTTATCTCCTTCCCCGAACTCCATGAGAAACTCATAAACCGTGAACTCGCCATCCAAATCGAAACTACTTCACTACATAACTCCGCCTCTGTCGTGGCTTTTGCCACATCCTCCCGACCCTACCATACTCCGTACCAGCCCAAAAACACCACCATTTAGTCCATGCCTAACCCCCTTCCAAACCAGAACCCTTTCAAAGGGCGATGCCAATGGTGTAACATCCAAAGGCACGTTTTCTACTACTGCCCTACATTCAAGAACCTCTATCCCCACATCACTGTCCCTCGCTCTACAAAACCTAAACCCGCCATTCCCCAACTCAATGCAAATGAACTAGCCCCCTCTGTTCCTCCCTCCCCATGGATGCTTGAAGTGGCGCCTCGCACCACGTCACCACTGATCTTGCAAAACTCGATCTTCACTCCCCTCTATAACGGTACTGACAAGATTGTGATTGCAGATGGGTCTGGCCTACCAATCTCTCATTCTGGTTCCGCCCTTCTTCACTCTCCCACACAATCCCTCTCCCTCTCCCTCTCCCTTTCCCGTGTTCTTTGTGTTCCGTCAATGCACAAAAAAATATTTTATGTTTATCAACTGTGTTATGTCAATAACATTGATATCACCTTCTTACCCTCTTGTTTTATTGTACAAGATACTCCGACTAAAGCTACCGTACTCACTGGTATGATGCGAGGCGGAGTCTACTACTAGCCGACCACACCGCCTCTGCAAGCAGCAACCACTTCTCTCCACATAGGGAGGGGGGGACTACCACTATAGATGTGGTCACCCACATATTTCTGTTTTACAAAAATTGTTATCTTCCTTGTCATTGAAAAATAAAAGTCCCGTTCATTGCCACACGTGTGCTATTTGTAAGAGTCACAAAATCCCCATTACAATATCGTCTCTACAAAGTACCGCTCCCCTCGAAATTATTTTTAGCGATGTTTGGACCACCCCTAGTCATTCATTTTACAATTACAAATACTACATTATATTTGTTGACCACTTCAGTAAATACATTTGGTTATAGCGCATTATAAAAACTCCGATTTACTTCAAATCTTTATTTACTTCAAAGCACCCGTTGAAATAAAAAGTTTGAAACCAATTAATTACTCTATATTCTGATAATGGTGGAGAATACCAAAAACTAGCCCTGTTTTTGCCTCCCATGGCATATCTCATCTCACGTCCCCACCCCACACCTTGGAACACAATGGCTATGCGGAGCGACGACATTGGCACGTGGTAGAAACTGGCCTTGCACTACTCGATGTTGCCTCTCTACCTCTCAAATATTGAACCCTTACTTTCAAACCGCTTACTACCTCATCAATCGCATGCCCACACCCACTCTTACTCATTCCACACCTTACCATCGTCTCTTCAACATCGACCCTAAATACACCTCCATCCACAACTTTGGTTGCCTATGCTATCCCTGGCTCAAGCCATAGACAACTCACAAACTTGACCCCCGCTCCATAGCTTGTGTTTTCGTTGGCTACTCCTCTACACAACATGCCTTCCTTTGTTACGATCCCAACACCGATCGCATATATACATCGCATCATGTCAAGTTCCTTGACAGCGTCTATCCCTATCGCTCTTCCCCTGCTCCCAATTCTACAATTCCCTTTCCCTCCCAGTGGTACCTCTCCTATCTGCCCGACTCCCCATCTCCTCTGCCACCTATGCCCACTCCTCATATCGCCTTTGTCCCCACACCACCTGCTCCTAACACCACATCACCAGCCATCCCAGCTCAATCAACCACCTCCTTAACCAGATCCCTTACCCCCTCTCTCTCACTCGCCTACCTGATATACAATTAATTTAGACAATTCCCCTCTTTATTCTCTAATATTTCGACCCTATTTTATGCGTTTTTAAAGTTGGTTTCATTATATTTTGCCCTTATTCCGGGTACTATCATATCATACATTTCCGTCTCATTTATAGTAAATATTTTAAGACAAGGACGAGACGGGATGAGAAGAAAGAAACCGTCACCAAACAAATAAAGAAAGAAAAACAAAGGCATAAAGAAGAGAAGGCCTCCTCTACCGATCGGCCGACAGCCGGTCCACCGGCATGGACTTATGGCTTGATGAATTTGAAGTTATTTTTGGTAATTAGGATTTGTCTCGGTGCCGCTAGGCAAGCCGGCCGCCGGTCCACCGGCAGCCACTAGAAGACTCCGGATTCCGCCACTTGCTTTCTTCCTTATTCATTTTGAGATCCAATTGAGGGGATACTATAAATACCCCGCTGTAAACCCATTTTGGACACACTACACTAGATACAAAAACCCTAGATTAACCTTTCAATATTTCTAATCATTACTCTAACCCTTTCATAATTAGCACTAATCACTCCACTTTTCTACTTGTTTATCTTTAGATCTAGTCTTCCTTTGAGCTATTGTTGAAGATTTGGGTTGTATTAAGCAGATTGGAGGAGACTCTTTCCCTGTTATTAATCCAATTTTACATCTTTATTACATGTTTGGTATAATTTTCATCTTTATTTAATGTATTTGTCATTTAATTACTCCTTCACATATCTTTAATTGTTTTTATGTTTAATATGTCTTATCTTGTTTGTTCCATATCAAAGTTTCTATCTTTAATGTTTATTCATATTAGTATGTGTGAGTAGTTTATTACTAAGGTAGTTGGGGGATTTAGTGTAGGTCTATGAGTTGATTATGGTAATTGGGTAAAGATTTAGTCTTTTGGTAGTCTACTTGTTTTGTGCACACAAGGTGTTTGATGAAATGCTTGAATAAGTAGTTTGAGTTATTTCCAAGTGTAATTACTAGATTCTTTCCACGTCTAGGGTTTAAAAAAAAAAAAAACTCCTAGGGTTTCCGTCTAATTACTCTTAGATTCTTCCTCTGCTCGAGGTTGCTTCTCACGATCTCGGTCGTGGGTCTTGTTTGCTTTTGTTATCTTTGTTTCTTATGCAGGTTAGATGATGGGCGACGCACGAGGCCAAGGACGGAATGGGAAAGAGCTTATCCAGGGGAATGAAAGTAGGGTTGTTGAATGGGAGGATGGGGAAGCTTTGGGGGAGCAGAAAAGTGATCTTATGCTTGTAGGAAAGATATGGGCAACTCGTAACATTAACGTTCAAGCGGCGATCGATACTATGATCAATCTGTGGAACCCGACGAAGCCTATTCTGGGAAACGTGGTAGACGCGAAGGAGAAGATGTTTGTCTTCAAATTTGGCTCTGTTCGTGATAAGGAGAAGGTTTTGGAAGGGCAACCTTGGCACTTCGACAAATTTGTATGGTGTTTTAACGAACCGAATGGCAGAGGTAAATTTACAGATGTTCCTCTTCATTTATTCCCTATTTGGGTGCGCGTATATGACCTTCCAATTGGGGGACGTAATAGCGATGTTAATATACAAAGAATTGGGGCTTGCTTAGGATCGTTTATAAGTGCCGATAAGAGTCAGAACCATGATCTAGATAGGGCTATAAGGATTCGAATTCTTCATGATGTGAGACAACCTCTAAAGGCGTCCATACCCATTAAAATGAGGGGGAGTCGAGTTGTTCAATTCAATGTTAAATACGAGAGACTTCGGATATTCTGCTACGGGTGTGGAGTAATTGGACACGGGGAAAAGGATTGTGAACTAGGGCCATATGACGAGGGATAGTTACTGCTCGGGGAATGGGTTCGGGCTTCACCATGGAAAGTGACCAAAACAGGGAAGAAAGGGGAGGGGAATGCGCGGAGGGACCTGAATGCGGATTTTGATAATACACACAAGGCTGATTCCGAGGAAGCTATGTTGAGAATGATAGATAAACTCCAGGCTATTGCTCTAAACTTGAAAAGTAAGAAGGGGGAGGCTAGTGTGCTGGGCAATGAAACGGGAAAACAGGGGCAAAACAGGGGACGGGAAGGAGAGCGACTAGAGGAAAGGGGTGCTCGAATATTGCAGACAAGGGGGGAAGATACTGGTGGGTTGTGGGCAGGGTTACAGGAGATGGATATGAGCTTGTGTGAGGTTGTCCATGAGAGTGAGGGTGTAGGGTGCAAGGAGTCTCATCATAGCATGATGGTGGAGAATAGGGAGCAAGTAGTGATGGAGGGTCTGTCGAATTATGCTGGAATGAACAGAGATAAGGAATGCGGGCATGCTAACGCGGGGAATGGGAGTAAGGCGTGGAAGAGGCAGGCGCGGGACATTAAAGGGGCAGGGGCAGGGACAGGGGCTGTGTTGGCTGAACTTGGGAAGAGAGGGCGGGGTGATGAGGATGGAGGAAAAGTGACAAAGAAAATGTGTACTCTTAGAGACGGGGGCGTTTTAATACCTGAGGCGGACGTTGAGGTTGCTCAACCCCGCCAGGCCAAATGAATATTCTAAGCATAAACTGTCGGGGCTTGGGCAACCCCGATACGTGTAGAGCCCTCCGTGATTTAATACGGAGGACTGCACCGACCATACTATTTTTATGTGAAACGAAATCGTGTGGTCGTGAAATGCGGAGGGTGAGGGAGCGGTTGGAGGGCTATGATGGGATGGAAATGGATAGCGTGGGTCGGTCGGGAGGGCTTGCTTTACTATGGAAGTGGGATATTTCATGTCAGTTCGTGTCGGCGTCGGTATATCATATGGATTTTACTATTCAAGAAGGGGGGCGTGAGTGGCGTCTGACTGGTTTTTATGGGTGGCCGGCGGTTGCTGATCGTCATCTTTCTTGGGAGCTCCTTCGTCTTTTGAGTCGACAATCTTCTTTACCTTGGATTTGTATTGGCGATTTTAACGAAATTCTGTTTTCTACTGAGATGAAAGGGGGGAGCCGTGCTCAATGGCAAATGAACAATTTCCAAGCTGCGGTCGATGATTGTGGGTTCCGGGATATAACGTGGGAGGGCTACCAATTTACTTTCGATAATGGGCAATGCGGAGATGCTAATAGACAGAGTATGATTGATCGAGCTATGTGCACAAGTTCTTGGCTTGAGCTATTCCCGTACGCGAAACTGGTTCACATGGAGCGTGAGTGGTCTGACCATGCACCTATTCGGCTTTACCTTGATCGAAGAGATGGGATAGGGGCAACGAGAAGACGGTTTCGATTCGAGCAAATATGGGTTGGAGAGGAGGGCTGTGAAGAGGCGGTTATGAGGGGGCTGGAAAAGGGGAATGGTAGTTTGTCTTCGTCAATTAGCTCTTGTGCAAGGGAGCTTAATGCATGGAAAAAAATTAATATAGGAAAAATTGGGTGGGCTATTTCAAATAAACGCAAGCAGTTGGCGCGGATGAATTATGGGGGACGGTCTGAAGCTGAAGTAAAGCGAAGGCGGAAGTTGGTGGCGGAAATTGCGGAGCTAAATAAACAAGAGGAGCAGTATTGGAGACAGAGATCGAGAGCTTTGTGGCTGAGGGAAGGGGATCGAAATACTAAATTTTTTCAGATTCGAGCTGGGGAGCGGAAATGCAAGAATTTCATTGGAAACATTATTGACGATGAAGGGGTTATGCGAACTGGAGATGTGGCGATAGCTGAAGTTGCGAATAATTATTTTAGGGACTTGTTTTCTTCATCTGGCAATGTTATTTCTGATGAGGTTCTATGTGGCTTGGAGGGGCGTGTGACAGACAGAATGAACCTGATGCTACGAGCTGAGTATAACGAAATGGAAGTGATTGACGCTCTCAATCAAATGCATCCTTTGAAAGCTCCTGGTCCTGACGGAATGAATGGCCTGTTTTACCAATCATATTGGCACCTAATAGGCCCGAATGTGGTGAGTTCTGTTTTGAGCATTTTACGCGGAGAATCGTCAATGCATGATTTAAATAAAACTAATATTGTTCTTATCCCGAAAAAAAGGCACTGGATAAAATCCGTGATTTTAGGCCAATTAGTTTGTGTAATGTGGCGTATAAACTGGTCTCTAAGGTTCTTGCAAATAGGCTGAAGGGTTTCTTGGGTGAGATCGTGTTGGAAAACCAGAGTGCATTTACACCTGGAAGACTGATTTCTAACAATATTCTGACAACTTTTGAGATTTTCCATTACATGAAAAATTCAAGAGCTTCGGAAGGATACATGGCGATTAAATTAGATATGGCAAAAGCTTATGATAGAATCGAATGGGGTTTTTTGCGACGGGTCCTCATAACTAAGGGGTTCGACTCAGCTTGGGTGAGACGAGTAATGGATTGTGTGGCTACGGTTACGTTCTCTGTCTTGATTAATGGGCATCCTTCGGAGGAGTTTCGACCAGCACGGGGTCTAAGACAAGGGGACCTAATTTCACCTTATTTATTTATTCTGTGTGCGGAAGCGTTGTCTAACTTAATACGAAGGGCTGTGGAAAGTAATGTTTTGCACGGGATTCGGATTGCAAGCAGCGCACCCCCTGTTTCTCATTTTTTTTTTGCGGATGATAGTGTGCTTTTTGTTCGAGCGTCCTTGGGGGAAGCGGAGGTTATAAATAATATTCTTCGAAATTATGAGACTGCTTCCGGGCAAATGGTCAACATTGATAAGACGACGGTATCTTTTAGCAAAGGAGTGGCGAGAGACCAGAGAGCGAGAGTGGCTGAGAAGCTGGGCGTGGTGGAGGTGGCGGAACATGAGAGATATCTGGGCTTACCTACGGTTATCGGTCGGTAAAAAAAAATTATAACTGATATAATTCGTGATAAGTTGAGCAAGAGATTACAAGGGTGGCGCGGGAAAATATTGTCGAGGGCTGGTAAGGAGGTTCTTATAAAGGCAGTTGCCAATTCACTCCCTACCTATGTGATGAGTGTGTTCAAAATTCCTGCGAACTTTTGCGACGAACTTAGAGCGATTGTGTCACGTTTCTGGTGGGGTCACGGGGAGGGAAGGAGAGGTATTTCTTGGGTGGCCTGGAGGAGGATGTGCAGACCGAAAGGTGAAGGCGACCTTGGCTTTCGTGATTTTAAATACTTTAACCTTGCGTTACTCGGAAAGCAGGCCTGGCGATTACTCACAAAAATGGATAGCCTGTGGGCTCGTATTATGAAGGCTAGATACTTTCCGTATGGTGATTTTATGGAGGCGGGCATTGGGCTCAATGCGAGTTACACTTGGAGGGGATTAATTGAAGCTAGGGGGGTTCTCGGGCAGGGACTTCGTCGTAGGATCGGAGATGGCCGTGACACTTTAGTGTGGGGGCACGCGTGGATACCAGATACTCAAACGGGTAGGGTGATTTTGCCGTGTGCTGATGAGAATAATACTTTAAGGGTGGCTGAGCTATTGAAAGATAATGGGAAGGGTGGAACGAGGCGAGGATCGAGGAGCTTTTTCTGCCGTTCGAACGGGATAGGATTATTAATATCCGGCTCAGCCGGAATGGCGGACCTGATGTCTGGTACTGGGGCTTGGAGAGGGATGGGATTTATTCTGTGAAAACGGCGTACAAGATGTTGGCGGGTAACGAGGTTGATGGGGTGGAGCAGTCGAGCCGTGAGAGGGAGTTGTGGCTGTGGAATAAACTCTGGAAAGTTCCGGTCTGGCCTCGTGTTAAGCTCTTCTTCTGGCAATTGTGTAATGAGGCACTGGCAACAAAAGCAAACATCATAGCTCGAGCTGGAGGTGAGTCTTCTACTTGTTTTTTTTGTCATTCTTTTTGTGAGTCGAGTCTTCATTTGTTTAGGGATTGTAAAGTGGCACACTGGGTTTGGGATGGGCTCGAATTAGCGTGGGATGAAATGAGGGAGCAGGGGAGCAGTATCCGGGAGTGGGTGGAGGCACGGTGGAAGGAGATGGGGGAGCGGGAGTATGGGAAATTAATGGTGGGTTGTTGGGCAATATAGGAACACCGGAATAGTGTTATTTTTGATGGAGTTGAAATGACCCCGGATAAAATTGTGCGACGGGTTACTGATATTTTGAATGAAGAAAACGGTGAGGATGGTGCTGAGACTGGCAGGCCCAGCAAGCGAGGGCAGAAAGACGGAGATACGGAGAAAGGTGGGTGGGTTGTGGCACCAGCTGGGTATGTAAAGAATAATGTTGATGCTGGAGTGAAGGAAGAGGAAGGAGTAAGTACGGGGCTGGTTTGTCGTGATGAAGTGGGAGGGGTTCTGTGGGGTGGTGGTATTGTTCGGGACCAGAACTGGGATCCGGCCCTTGCGGAGGCGGTAGCGGTATTGGATGGCCTTCAAGAAGCAAAGGATAGGGGACATCGAAACGTGGTCATGGAAAGCGATTGTTTACAGGTGATTGATGCGCTACAGGAGAGACGGCAAGGAAGAAGTATTTTCGCCCAAGTCATTGATGACATTTTGGAGCTGTGTTATAATTTTCATTCTGTTATTTGGTCTTTTACTACTAGAGTTAATAACTGTGTTGCACACGCTCTAGCGCATATTAATCCTAGGATCGTCGGTAGATTCTTTTGGTTGGATGCTCTTCCTCCAACTGCGAACGATGCTGTACGATTTGATTTATCGTTATTGAATTAATACCCCTCGGGGTGTTACCCTAAAAAAAAAAAGTGTAATTACTAGATTAAGTGAGAGCTTTGACTTGTATAATGTTTGTGTGTGTTTTGTTTGTTTGGGGGGGGGGGGGGGGGGGGGGGGGGGGGGGTGAGGGTGAGAACCTAATCAAACCTTAAGCTAGGACTCGTCTCGCACCGAGAGATGAAGGTGTATCTTGACTCGCTTTTAGACTAATCTTAACCCTTATAGTATCTAACCTTTGCCTACATTAATGAACACATTCACCTTAGCTTCTTTTAATATTTGAGTTTAATTATATCATTGCTTCCTTGTTAGCTTTAGTTGTCATTAATCTCCACTCATTTGATTTTAGCTAGAACTAAACTAGAATTGTCTAAACCGTCTTAGAGCCTTAATTTCCGTCTCTTGAGATTCGACCCTTGCAATACTCAACGATCTCATTGTACACTTGCAAGGTTAAATTAAAACACGCATCACCACCACCTCATCTTTCGCAACTCCCTCTACTCCCCTCTCCTCACCCCTGACTATCACACCACCAAACTCCTCGTCATCCACATCACCAATCACCTCCTCCTCCTCCCATACTACCCCGCCTGCATTTCTTACTCCACCTCCCCTCCATGCCACCCGCTAAACTAATTAATAATATATTCAAGCCTCACACCATGATGAACCTTGTCGCTCAACTCACACCCATTGAACCACGAACCCTTCGCCAGGACCTCTCCGAACCCCTGTGGCGTGCTGCCATGGAGCAGCAGTACTTGTCTCTCACCATCAATAAAACATATCATGGAGTATTCGAGTCTTGTACCACATCCTCCCAAAACATAATGGGTTTTAAATGGATCTTTTGAACCAAGTACAAACCCGATGGCTCCCTCGACAAGCACAAAGCCCGCCTTGTAGCCAAAGGCTTTCACCAACACCCCTCTATTGACTACAATGAAACCTTTAGTCCCGTAATCAAACCTGCTACGATCCGCCTAGTGCTCACCCTTGCCTGAACCAAGTGTTGGCCCCTTCGTCAACTCGACTTCAATTATGCCTTCCTTCAAGGCACTCTCACTGACACCGTTTACATGTCTCAACCTCCTTGATTTATCGACCCTCAACGACCAGATTATGTATTCCATCTTCACAAAGCTATCTATGGCCTAAAACAGGCCCTTAAGGCCTGGTACACGGAAATTTGCACTTATCTTCTTGGTGTGGGGTTTACTAATTCCACTTCGGATACCTCCTTAATTTATTGGCACTCACCCGTAACTCTGTTTGTTCTTATTTATGTCGATGATATCATTGTCACAGGTTTATGCTTCATGGCCGTCTTTGCCTTTATTGATGCTCTCGCTCGCCGGTTCTCCCTCAAAGACCTTAGTTCGCTATCCTACTTTCTTGGTGTCGAGGTCACCCCTGTTTCTACTGTGCCTTTCCTCAACCAACGTAAGTAGACCACCAAACTCATTCTTTGTGCTGGCATGCTTGATTAAATCACCACCAACTCCAATGGACTCCTCGACAAAGCTCACCCTCCAGGAAGGTACTCCTCACTCCAACTCGACCAAATTTTGTACTCTTGTTGGATCCTTGCAATACCTCTTCTTAAAACTACAAGAAACATGGTCTCCACCGTCTGAAATATACCGACCATGTCTAAAACGATCGGTAAATTTAAAACTCGCCCCGACATAGCCTTCATCGTGAATAAACTCTCACAGTTAATGCACCTGCCAACCGACGTTCATTGGGCCGCTCTTAAACGGCTGCTTCGATATCTAGTTGGCACCATCTCTCATGGTATTACCATCCATCGTGCATCTCCACTCACACTACTTCATGCTTTTTCCGATTCTGATTGGGCCGGGGATTGAAATGATTTCACCTCCACTGTTGCCTACCTCGTCTACCTCGGCCGTAATCCACTATCTTAGAGTTCTAAGAAACAAAATACCGTCGCCCGCTCCTCTACTGAAGCGAATAATTGCTCGATAGCCAATGGCGCTGCCGAACTAACCTGGCTCACTCACCTACTTCATGAGCTTCGATTTACGCTCCCTAGTTCCACTCAAATCTACTGTGACAACATAGGTGCTACTCAGCTAAGCTTGAGTCCCGTGTTCTACTCCCGCATGAAACATGTTGCTCTCGACTTTCTCTTCAACCGAGAACGCGTCCAGGATGGCAAACTCCGTGTTGTTCCCGTTGTTCAAGATGATCGGCTAGCCGATCTTATTACCAAGGCTCTCCCTCGGCCTCGCTTCACTATGCTTCTACGCAAGAACGGACTCATATTGTTAATACTACCAAATCCTAATGCTATGAGTTTGATTCATTGTCTCTATTAGGTTTACATTTCCTAGACTAATTGTGTGTCTTCCCTAGTTTACATTTTCTAGACTTATTGTGTGTCTTCCCTAGTTAACATTTTCTAGACTAATTGTGTATCTTCCCTATCTTAATTATTCTATGTTCATACCATTGTAACTAGTATAAATAGCTTGTGCATTCATTTAGTAAATATACTAGATTCACATAAACCTTTCTTATAACATTAAATGGTATCACGATCCATCACGATCCTAACCATCTCGTCATTGTTCTTCACGCATTACCATGGCAACCAACAACCTCATTCCAAATTCCGACGAACCAACAAAACCGCTTATCCCCATCTCCTTTCCAACTTGTATCAAACTCACACCAACAACATACGGTTCTTGGCAATACCAAATTACCCGTCTCCTTCGTGGGTATAGCCTTTATGCCTTCCTCGACGGAACCAATCCACCTCCACCACCCACCATTACCCCACCCGTCACCGATATCAAACCCGACCCCGAACCCCGCCTATGCTACTTGGTTCAAACAAGACAACCGTATTCTTGTTGCACTAGCCGCCTATGCTCCGTTTCTACCATAATTCTTGGTGCCAAAACCTCTCACGAGGCATGGAAGACTCTTGAACTCACCTTTGCCAATCCTTCTCGTGGGCATATTCTCTAAATTAAAGATCGCCTACGACAAATCACCCTCGAAGATAGCACCATCACCAAATACATGTTAGCCATAAAAGCTTGCACAAACCAACTTGCCCAATTCAGAAAGCCAATGGATGATGAGGAAATCATTGCCCAAATCATCCATGGTCTTCCCAACGACCTCTACAAAAATGTCATCGATGCCGTCCGTGCCCGCGACACCCCCATCAGTTTTAAGGCCTTTCACGAGCGATTAATTAAACACAAATTAGTCGTCAAACGCGAACCACCAATACTACCTCCCCCCCCGCCGCCCCCACTCACGCGGCCCATCGTCCGTACAACAATTAATACCCTCGCCACAACCACCAATCCACCTACTCCCTCTCTCACCCTCGTCTGAATGCCCCTGCCACCGCCCCTAACCACCCTCAAATGTGACCACTCACCATTCCAAACCCTTCAAAGGCCGTTGTCAATATTGTCGGCTAACAGGCCATGTCAGTAGTGCTTGCCTGGACTTCAAACGTGATTACCCAAATGTTCCTTCCCCCCTCAGCCAAAACAAACTTTCCCTCATGCACACAGTGCCACAATACCATCCGCATCCGCCACGGCCTATCTTATTGATAGCGGCGCGTCCCATCACATAGCTAAAGACGTTGAAACCCTATCCCTTCATAGTCCCTATGACAGACCCGACGTCTTAATCATAGGCGACGGCTCCACATTCCCAATAACACATAATGGTTCTTTTTCTATCTCTTTCACATCTCGCTCTCTTTAGTTTAATGAAGTTCTAATTGTTTTGTCTATTTCTAGAAAGCTTGTATCCGTCTCTCAATTTTGTAAAGACGACAATGTTATTGCCTATTTCTCACCACATTCATTTTGCTTTAAGGATCGCTCCACAGGTGACATCCTTCTCCAAGGACTGTTTCAAGATGACGTCTATCTATGGCAACCACCAATAACTCAACCTCAAGCCTATCTCACCACCACCATCACGCCCAGCAGCTTGTGGCACGCTCGCCTAGGACACCCCTCTAATGCTACTTTGAAATCTTTAAACTCGATTTATAATTTACGCATTTCAAATTATCAACATTGAAATTCATGTATTATCAATAAAAGTAAAATACTGTCGTTTCATATGTCCACAATAAAAGCCGCTGCCCCACTTGATTTAATCTTCTCCGACGTATGGACGTCACCCGTCATTTCACACGAGTCCTATAATACAATATCATTTTTGTTGACCACTACACTCACTATTTTTGGCTTTATCCTATTTAAAAAAAATCTAACACAGTCCTTACCTTTCACCACTTCAAAGCTCTTGTCGAAAACTATTTTCAAAAAGCAATCAAACAGTTTTATTCCGACAATGGAGGTGAATACAAATAAATAAACCCGTCCCTTCTCAACGATGAGATAACTCACCTCACCCCCCCCCCCCCTCACACACCCGTACACAATGGTTTTGCTGAAAGACGCCATCGCCACGTGGTTGAAACTGGTCTTGCTCTTCTTACCCATGCTGAAATCCTAAACAAATTTTTGCCTTATGCCTTTGCCATCGCTACTTATCTTATGAACCGCTTACCCGCACCAACTCTTCAAAACAAAACTCCATATCACCTATTACTTGGCCATGACCCCAATTTTAACAAACTACACCCATTTGGATGTCTTTGCTATCCATGGCTTTGGCCGTATAACCACCATAAACTTAAACCAAAATCCCGCTCATGTGTGTTCGTCGGATATTCAACCACTCAAAGGGCTTACCTATGCTATGACCGTATCCACAAAAAGCTCTACTTCTCGTCATGTTCGCTTCGTTGAACATGCATTTCCTTATCTTACTCTCACCAAAACCAATCCCTCTCCCCTACCATCCCCTAAACAATGGTGCGAGCTCACCATTTATCTAATTGACCCCGTGTTACCTCTGTCCCAGCAGCCCCCCTCTATCGAACCTACCTCACCACTCCCTTCCTCACCCGAATCTATTTCCCCGCACCCTAACCCCTCATACAACTCCCCTGACTCCTCTCCTGCCTCCTTCACTGAAAGCAACTCCCCACTTCATGCCTCACCCGAACCCACCTCCCCACTCCCCTCTTCACCATCCTCATCTGCCACCACCAGTCCTCCTCCCAACCCACACTCACAAGTCACAACCCTCCCCTCCACCGTCATCACCTCATCAGCACCACACTCCCTTATCCAACAACATAATCAGAGCGAATCCCGTCTATGCCAAATCAGCCACTACTCCATCCCCTCAGTGACACCCACTATCACCAAGCAAGCGTTAATTGATCCACGATGGCGCAATGCCATGATTAGCGAGCACTAGGCTCTTATCTGTAACCACACATGGTCCCTTGTTCCCCGCTCTCAAGCCCAAAACGTTGTTGGTTGCAAATGGGTCTTTCGCGTGAAATACATTTACGATGGTACATTAAACCAATACAAAGCGAGACTCGTCACCAAGGGTTTCCATCAACGCCCTGGCGTCAACTACACGAAAATCTTTAGCCGCGTCATTAAATCGGCGACAATCCGTCTTGTCCTCTCCATTGCCGTTGCTAAAAATGGCACCTCCACCAACTAAATATCAATAACGTATTCCTACAAGGTAATATCACTGACTCGGTTTTTATGGATCAACCCCCCAGTTTCGTTGAGACTGAAAACCCCGACTGTGTTTGTCAACTCCACAAAGCTATTTATGGTCTTAGACAAGCCCCTTGGGCTTGGTATACTGAACTCAAGACCTATTTACTATCTCTTTGCCTCAAAAACTCCGTTTCCGACCCCTCTCTCTTTATTTTAAACACCTCGCAAACAACAATGTTCATTCTAGTATACGTCGATGACATTATCGTAACTGGATCCAACACTTCTCACATTCGCACCTTTGTCAATGACATGTCCCACAAATTCTCTCCTAAAAGACCTTGGCCCACTAACCTTCTTCCTTGGGATCGAAGTCACCCCGACCAAAACCGGTCTCAACCTCAATCAATCAAAATATATATATGATCTCCTCCATAAACTTAACATGCACGAAAGTACTCCGGCCACTACTCCTATGGTTACTCACCCACCATTGACTACGGAACCTACCCAACCAAAAATCCATATCGCGGATTTCCGCTCAATTGAAGGCAGTCTCCAGTATCTCTCACTCTCACAAGACCCGACATAGCCTTTCTAGTCAACAAATTAGCCCAATACCTTTCTCACCCGACCTCCACTCACTGGTATGCTCTCAAGCGGCTTCTCCGTTACCTTAATGACATTTTACATCTTGGAATTCACCTTCATAACACGCATTATGTGATGCGGATTTGGGAGGCGACTCGGAAGATTACATTTCCACAACTGGCTACCTTGTCTACCTCGGTCAAAACCTCAATTCTTGTCCTCGAAAAAGCAACATGCACTATGCCGCTCCTCCACTGAAGCTAAATTTAGAGCAATTGCCGACACCACCTCTAAGTTCTATGGCTCTAATCACTTCTCACCGAACTTGGCTTCTCCCATTCCCGTATGAAACACCTCGCTCTCTCATTCCACTTCATTAAAGAACAGGTTTGCAACGGGTTAGTTCGCATTCAACACATCAATGGCACCAACCAACTCGCTGATAAACTAACAAAACCGCTTCACAAGTCTCGAATTTTCGAATTGTCATCAAAGATTGGTCTTCATCTACGACCGTCCTTCTTGTGTGGGAGTGTTAATACTACCAAATCCTAATGCTATGAGTTTGATTCATTGTCTCCATTAAGTTTACATTTCCTAGACTAATTGTATGTCTTCCCTAGTTTACATTTCCTGGACTAATTGTGTATCTTCCCTAGCTTAATTATTCTATGTTCATACCATTGTAGCTAGTATAAATGGCTTGTACATTCATTTAGTATAAATATACAAGATTCATATGAACCTCTCTTATAACCTTACACTGACCTCCGTCGTCTGTCTTGAGGGGGATGATAAGATTACGAAATCGTCGTAATCCTTGTTAATATTATTTTATACTTGTCTTGTATAATAAGCCAACTATTGTACCTATATACGGCCAAACTCCCAAATGGGAAAAATAAGTAGAAGGTATTGGACAAATTGGTAAAAAAAGTAGAATGTTGGACAAATTGGTAAAAAATAGTAGTGTATTGGATAAATTGGTAAAAAATGTTGATTGAGTGTTTTCCTGGCCAAATTAAATAAATAATGTTAATTATCTTATTACTTATGAACAAATAGTAATTAATATTTATCGTTTCGGGTCGGGTCGAACCATTTCGAATTTGGCTGATTTTTCGGGTATATTACTATCAAGTTTATTATTCCGTAGGTGCAATGGTTAGTATATAAAATTAAACATTCATGTCGGGTCATACTAGTTCAGATCAATTCGAGTAACGAGTCATGATTGAATCCTAAGTTCGGGTATTGTGTCAGTTTGACTAAAATTTTCGGGTCGATTCAGTTCGGTTGGTTTGGATCAATTTTATCCAATTGACCCGATCTAGTCTGAATAAAACCTATTTATTGTCAGTGTCGACTTAGCTTTATATGCATCATTTTAGAATATAGATGATTTGCCTAGATGCAATTTATTGCAAATTTTTTTATATAGTTTTTGGTTAATATAAATGTTGGGTAGAGAAAATAACTAATTAATTTTTATAGTCTTTGGCTGATATCAAAATAATTGGCCTGACTCGAAAGCCAAGACTCGAGTTGACACAATCCCCGAATTGAGAAGCAAAGATCAACCGGTAACCAGAATTGATATTAACTAATATGACCCGACACGAATATTTATCGTTGTAAACTAACCATGTAACACCGCCCAAACCTTGGGTCGGGAGCGGTCACTCATGATAGCTCTCCAGGCTGTGTACATGGCCCACAGATCAACACGGGTCCTTTCCAGCGCATTTTGTCCTCACTCATGCACATCCCGGGAACCTTCCCAGGAGGTCACCCATCCCAAGACTACTCTCAGTCAAGCACGCTTAACTTTTGAGTTCTTTTGCATGGATGACCAGAAAAGAAAGTGCACTTTGTTGATATGAGTAGTACTTTCAATCCCTTTAAGCACTAGGCATTCAAGCTTATCCATGGACCTCTTCAACTAACGTGGGGTGTTACAATCACCCCCACTTGAAGAACGCAACGTCCTCGTTGCGCCTGGGAGCATAACCGCTAACCCAGAATCCTCCCCGCTAGGTGGGTGACCCGGGTACTCCCGACCACAGGCTCACCACACGGTCGCAGGGTTGCTCTGATACCATTTGTAACACCCCGGCCCAAACCTTGGGTCGGGAGCGGTCACTCATGATAGCTCTCCAGGCTGTGTACATGGCCCACAGATCAACACGGGTCCTTTCCAGCGCATTTTGTCCTCACTCATGCACATCCCGGGAACCTTCCCAGGAGGTCACCCATCCCAAGACTACTCTCAGTCAAGCACGCTTAACTTTTGAGTTCTTTTGCATGGATGACCAGAAAAGAAAGTGCACTTTGTTGATATGAGTAGTACTTTCAATCCCTTTAAGCACTAGTCATTCAAGCTTATCCATGGACCTCTTCAACTAACGTGGGGTGTTAATTAAGAAAATGAAGATTTTATGAAGGTGGGCTCAAGAACGATGGAAGAAACGGTGATGAACGATGGAAGAACACGAAGAACGATTAAATAAAGTGATGTTTGAATTTATTTTGATTTGTTTGTAAAGTGAAAAGTTTGTTGGATGAGTGGGAAAGTGGAGTTGAGCCCGTTGTTGTAATATGGCCAAATAAAGGTGTTGAGTTGAAATTGTTGTCCGTAATTGACTCGGTTAAATAATTATTTTTACGGTAAACGATTAAAATATAATTAACGATAAAGTTAATATAACAAATATCTAGGATATTATGATTTATTGTATCCAAAAAGTAAGAAAAGATCAGGCCATGAGGACTTTGAGCCTGTGGTATGGTGAAGCAACGGGTCTGGTTTTTGCTCGATTGGCGTTACGTTTAGTTAACTGATACGATACAGTTGAAAATATCTAAGATATTCTGATTAGTTTAAATCAAAAGAATATTAAACTCGATCTCCATGTGAGTGGAAAAACGATTGACACGGGCGAGTTGACTCATGCCAAAGTCGAGTTTCGATTTTGTGGCGCGCTTTACGATGCGTCGGGAATAGTTAAATGACGTTCGGTTAAAACCGTAAACGTTATTCTTTAAATTCCGAATAAATTCAAAATAATTATATTAAATTATGATAAATCTTAATAAATTTAAATAAAAATAAATCAAAAATATTATTTTTTGTAAATAAAATTTCGGTCTTCATACTTGTTTGTAAAGCGGAGGCGGGAACGTCAACAACGGCAAGTCAAAATCGACTAAAAAGTCGGGAAAGAAAAGTCCAAAATGACTTAAAAGTTCAGAAAAAGATTAAGACGGATCTTTAAAAGTCAAGAAAAGTCAATGACGACTTTAAAAAAGCAAGAAAAAAGTAACGAGCGATTAAAGTCAAGAAAAGTCAAAGATGACTAAAAACAGTCTTTTCATGAAATCTCTCAAAAATTCCAAATACGAACGCGGAATTTCAAAATAAGACTCCGAACAAAATTTCTATTTTAAAAACTTAAATTCTACTGAAAAGTGTTAGTAAATATTTTTACTAGAAAAATTGGGTACTTTTCGGGTTGTTACAATCACCCCTCCTTTTAAAAAGTTTCGTCCTCGAAACTTAGAAGAAGGAAAGTAACATATATGTAGGTCTATTTCAAAACTGTTAAAAACATACGTAAAATAAACATACTGAGTCTTATCAATGGTACGGAAAGTTCTCATCTGCAGTTTAAGAACATCGACGTCCCAAATCAAAGACTTTAAAAGATACCTTTTCGCATCAATTTATGAGAAACTAGTTATCGAACGTCTCCAATAACAAGTTTCAACACTCCTTGACGGTAAAATACTTGAAATCATAACACATTTCTAAAAGCTTAAAAATTTCATAGTAAGGATAATAACTCTATTATCTATTCCTAAAATTTCTAACTAAAGCTTCTAGTAATCTATCTATAAGCAAATGATATTCGAAAGAAGGAACGGAATATTCGAAAAATAAATCGAATAGAAAGAGGAAAGGAAGAAAGAAGAATGAACCAAAATACTATCTTCCATCTAGGAAAAATTCAAATGCCGATCGTAACTCGTCACTACTACTGCAATAGAATCTAATCCTCCAGAGAGTACACTATATCCTCAACATTTTCAATCATCCGATTCCTACCAAAATATTTCATAAGCCTAACACATCGAGTAACAACTCCCAATTATTCAATTACATTTGAATCTTCCAAGGTCCATCGAAATTATTATTGGAAATCACCATCACAATATTCATAATTAGGGAAACAAGACCGCTAACAACCACAAAGTAAAGAACTTACGATGAAACCCTTTAACCCAA
>JAIUZE010014203.1:0-46063 GCA_022085475.1 Heliosperma pusillum | reverse complement strand
GGGGGGGGGGGGGGGGATTGTTTTATGAGTGGTGTGAGAGTGACCGTCAGTTATGGGACCACAATGAGAATACCCGGGTGGTGGTGTCAGGCTAATGGTGGTGTCAAAGTGGCAGAATACTAGTACGATGAGTGGGTATGATGGTAATCTAACTAGGTGAGAAGGGGTTATGATAAATGAATCCCCTTACGGGGTTGGGGAGATGGAGATATAAGAGTTTTAAGATATGAAAAAGAATGAAACAGGTTAAAGGTAGGAATGTAAAACTTAAGAAAACAAACAACAACAAAAGAAAAATGATTATCTTTCCCTTTTGTTGTAACCCTTTATGATTTACCATAAACAAAACCATAGCTTTGGCTCTAAGCTTTGTTCATACGTCATCATGGACAATTGTCAAAACTTTGAAATATTATATCATCTATGTTGTTTTGAACTCAAGTACGCACCATGATGTTGGGTTTCAATGAGAAATTCTTGTTGGGTCTCTCTCTCTCTCTCTCTCTCTCTCTCTCTTCCTCCTTTATCTCTAAAAATTTAAGTGGGAAAATATCCTCTTAAATAGTAAGAAAATCTTAGAAAAATGATATGGATATTGATTTTCCTCTTTGGCTATCTTACTCATCCCTCTGTCTCTTCTCCCTTATCAAAAATTCTTCTTCTAGTATATCTTTATCCAGAACAAAGTTTTTGGTTTTAACCTTCTAAAATATTTGACTTTAGTTGCTCTTCATTTTAGCATTGAAGCTATATTTAGACATAGATCTTGAGATTGAAAGGTTTAAATCAAAAATTATTAGAGACTTAATTTTATGTATGGATTGAGAAAAATAGTGAACCATTGTGTTGGAAGTGTTGAATTGCTTGATTGCCCTCATATTTTGTTACTAGTAATAATCGAGAAAGAAGGTCTGAGATTAAAAAGTTCTTTTCTTGAAGATTTTATCCAAAGATCTGGAGTTGTTTTTCATATTTGGAATGCTAGAGTTGTTAGCTATCATGTTCTTGATGACAAATTTTCGCAATTGTACCAACTATGCATTTTTGTAACCTTGGATCTTTGCATTTGTTTCCTGTTCAACGAGCTCTCTTTTTTTTTTCTTCTTTTTTTTGCCTCCTGGGCTTTTCTTGTTCAAGTCTCTCTTATGAGAGAGTCTTTTATTTTCCCTTTAGATTCTTGATTCTTTTGGTAATTCGAAAGTCTTCGACTTTCTGTAATATTCCGTATTCGTTTAGCCTGGTACTCGGTCGAGTAGGGCGTACTCGGTCGAGTAGAGCGTACTCGACGGAGTAGGGGTGTGTGTCTCTAAGGCAGGCTAATACCTAGGTGGCACTCATTTGAGTGTGTGGATTATTCGACCGAGTGCAGGATACTCGGTCAAGTGCTTCAGGCTGCTTCACAAAATTAGTTGTTTTCGATTAAGACGATTACGAGTATATAAAAACATTTTGAGAGTTTTAATCATTTTATTAACCTTAAAACACTCTCAAACACTGTGATTCCTCCTAATCTCAATTCCACGCTTGTGACCTTCCTTGTCACTAGTCCGTCATCATTCATCGTGTCGATCTTTATCGTAAGTAATCGAATCCCTAGTTTAATTATCATTGTTGGGAAGAGTTGTTAGAACTATAATCTGAGTTCGGGTTGGAATTAGGTTAATTGTGATTAGATATTGATATTATATTCTTTGTATGATTGTTATGAGGGGACTTTGTAGAGGAGCAGTTCTAATCTCTTGCGTGATCTTGTTATTTCAGATTGCTTTTGAGGCAGGGTTTCCCTACTCAGTATAGTTATATATTGATTGTTGTTGATGATCATGATGTTGATTACGATGATGATAATTATGATTATTGTGATATTGGTATGATGATTGTGATGTTGGTATGATGATGTTATTGTGATTGATATTGTGGACCATTTACGGGAGATGGTTGCACCTCCAGATCTCGCATCTTGTGACTCCTGTCACAAGAGGGATGTGCACATTAAGGAACCAGGTTACGCTCGTTGCGATGAGCGAAGATTTTGATGTCCAGTGATGCAGTATGACTTCAATAGGGGTAGGTATTCTGTTGCGATGGGAACCCGGCTACTCGCTGTGATAAGAGCCATCTTGGTTACGGGAGTTTGGAGATGATGATCTATTGATATGATTGTATTGTTACTTTGTGTTGATATGATTAATGTATAATTGTACCAACCCTGTGTTGTTTTCAAAAAATGGTGTGATCCATTAAGGAACGGTGAGCAGGAGTTTAGCAGGTAATCCATTGAGCATACTTGAGATTTAACAGAATCACAACTGGATGATGATTCGATTAGCTACCGTTGAGTCTAAATGTGGAGACAGTCTTTTGGATTTCATTGTTTGGATTTTGGTCATTTGTATTACTTTGAGATCTTGATTATTCAGTTGTAATCATATTAAACTTGACGTATTTATTAAAACTTGACCCATTTGCTAAGGTAGGCCTTGGTAAGGCACCTTGGTAAATGGGGTGTTACACTTTCCTTTACCGCCACAAGGATGTTATAGGCTGATTTCGATTAACCTTAGTTTTCTTTCCTTATAAAAAAAGAAGAAGAGAAATTCTTGTTATTTTGTGCCAAGTAATAATAATACAAGTATGTTGATATCAAGGTATTTATTGGCTAAAAGTTGTGTTATTCTCTCCTATTTCTAGTATATGGAATCTTTAAATAGATCCACTTGATTGTCAAAAAATGTTCAACAAAAATCAAAAAAGTTTTGATAAATTTTTTCTCCTTTTTATTGCTTTTCACCTTTATAAAATTACTACCTTATTTTGTAAGTGTGAGTGATATAATTATAATCTCCTATTTACTAAAAGTATACACATACCTACAATTTTCCCTTAAAAATTTCACCCATACTTTCATAAGAAGACGATTATATTTATTGGTGTTACAAATTTCTTCATTTAGTAATGAAAAATATGAGAATTGGTGTAATACCATGTCATAAACTTAGATAGGAAACACTAATATTTTTTTAAGAAAATAAGAATTCAAATAGTAGCACTGGACATGCCGCCCTTAGTTTATTTTGCCTTTTCTAAAGTTGACACTTGACGCCTATATAAATCAAAATATTTACGAGTATTAAAACTAAGTTTTGTTGATAAAGAAAGTATCATAATAATAATAAAAAATATATCTATATGTCTTACAGATTATAAAAATATGGAGAAAAGTTTGAAAAATAGAGACACATAAGAAATAAATTGCAAGAATTTTATTTGAATTAATGTTTTGATCTTGAAATTCTAATGTTTGATTAAATGAATCAATGAATTATAATTGTAAGAGTGAAAAATTGTTGACTGCACTCTTTTCATCTTTTCATCATATACACTACTACTGACATGTTTCAACGTTCAACAATAAAATGTAAAATTAGGCTTTAATTTTTGTCTCATTTAGATTTCTTCTCTCTAAGAAACACGTCATTGCATGATAACTAAATTGCACTAATACATTACTAAAATGATCAAAGTAACAAAGTAAGTTAATTAGATTGTACCTTCTATATATTACAAAATTTATATCGTTGACCCGGTCGGTTACTTCTAAGAAAGTCGATATTAAACTTTTATGAAAGAGTTAGGGGTTGTTTGGTTGTCTTTTAAATTCATGGGAATTGGAAGATCATGGGAATTAGCTAAATGATGTCTTGTTTGGTTGCCCAATTCATGAGAAGTGGAACTTCCTATGGAACTTCAATTCCTACATAATGTAGGAAGTCACTTACCTAGGTCCCTCTAGGTAAGTGGGAGTTCCCACATGAATTGAAGTTCCTACATTCAACCAAACAACATTTATACAATTCACATGATTTTCAAATTCATATGAATTTTATCTTCCCGGGAATTCTATCTTCCTATAGCGAACCAAACGACTCCTTATTTCACGTGCTATAGTCTTTCACTATATTCATTGTTAGACCATTCCCATTTAAAAATTAAGGTGATGATCAAGGTCTAATCATATTTTAGTATTTCATAAACCCCTCATTGGAATGCCCTTTGGGCTTGAAAATTGGTTAGTCTAGAGACTCCCTCATGAATTGAACATGTGATCTCTTGGTCACATTGGAGGATGTGATATCATGTGATAAGACCATCTTGTCAACCAAAATCTTAAGATAGATCAATAAGTCTTTAAGCTATACCAGTGGTTAAGATGATGGTATTTGGATTGTTTTTAGCTTGTGAGGAAATTATCTTTCTTCAACGAGAATTGGTAAAGATAGATGTCAGAAAACCATCTTAATTAAAACCTTAAATAGATGGTTGAAGTCTTAAAATTTTTCTAAAATCTTAATATTTATATTTACTTCTTTTTGTTGTTGTTTAACAATGAACTTTAAACAAAGGTAGAATTTGAACTTTGATCACAAAAATATAGATTGAATTATTTTTAGTAGTTGAAATTAATATTTATCTGACTAGCATAAAGACTACCCTTTTAGCCTTATACCTTCGCGTACAATATACTCCCTCCGTCCCGATCAATTGTTATTTTTTTATTTTGGCACAAAGATCAAGGAAGGAGTGGAGAATCATTTGTGTTTCCAGTTATTTGATGACAAGTGGACAACAATTTCATTAGGTGATACAATACTCATAGAAAACCTTCTTAATATAGATTGACAACAATTTATTGAGACATTTTAAAAAGTAATAAGATAACAATTGACCAGCAGGGACGGAGGATACAAGTATGGAGTACCTAAGACTCTTAGAGTTGAAAAGATCACAAATACTCCGAAAAAAAAAACTTTAGAGGTCGAGAGTAGAGGTACGCCAACAAAAATGGCAGCACATGTTTGGCGTTAAATCTTGAAAAGCAAATGATTGAGCTTCTATGCAATGATACCTCTAATAACCCCTACAAATCATTCAAGCTCCATAACCGTGTCATTCTTTAATTTTGTCGGAATCTTAATTGTATTTGTTTTAGATACAATTTTAGTTGTTTTAAAGAAGCTCAACATCGTACAATTATATGTGTGGGTATGACCCATATGTCATCCTAAATCATTTCATCTTCAAAATATCAAAATGTCTATTTCTACAATTTTCATACTAGGTCACCTGACGTTTAATATGTGTTACATGATTTTGTGATAGTATAATTCTTGTGAACATGATACAGGTAACAGGTAAGTAGGGGTTTATTGAGTTTAGGATTTTGGTGTGAGTTTAATTATCTCGGCTTGTTCAACTATTTAGGTAGCACATATACTCCTTTTAATCGGTGCACCTATTTTGAACACCATGTCAGACAACGACTCTCGTTAAACACGCGTCAAAACGTGTCAGACACTTATAAAGCCGATTATAGTTTTCTTCTTTTATTTGGGCACGTGTCAGACACGTATCAATGATATTTATTTGGACATGTCTCGAACACGTGTCCATAGTATTTGGAACACATTCAAACGGAATCAAGTTGCATTTAAGTTGAATGGTCTAGGTTGTTTTGTGGTGGAGCTTGGTAGAGAAGTGAGTTGAATTTCGGGTAAACGATGTTCTTTCGACGAGTAATGAGATGTCAAAAAATATTGATTATATGCTGCGTTTTGGCATTGGAAATAAGATGAATTATAATTAAGGTTAAGTTTTACCTTCACTTATTTAAATTTAACATCAAATGCTTTCTTAAAAATAAAATCGTACATGTATAACTATAATATTTTATTAAGCTTAAGTAATGTGTCCCGTGTTTCATGTGATGTCGTGTCACGTGTTCGTTTCGTGTCCGTTTCCATGTATGTGTCCGTTTCGGTGCTACCTAGGTTGCAGTAATAACAACGTGATAAAGTAAGAACAATTAGCAAACCAATCTTCTTAAGAAAATATTTATGTATATAAATATATTAAATTGATAAAATTAACGAGAATAGTTAATTTAACCGCAAAAATAATAAGAATAGTAGTGAAAGAAATTATAGTAACCCCCGGAGTTGGGAACGTAATAGTACGTATTAACATAAGATGTTGTAAAAGTAATAATGCTAACAACAAGAGTACTGTACGCGACTCATTATTAATTGAGAAATTTACATATCATCATAATTTCAAGATAGTCCTAAGAAAGTTTATAATTAAATGATAAATGTATACGTTAGACAAATATAATCAAAAGCAATTATATTTCATATTAAAAAAAATTAAATGATAAATAAAAGTAACCCGGGTAGGACCGAACACCAAAAAACTAGTATTGTAGTATATTTGGGGCCAATTTATTATTTTTTAATATTATGTTTACCGTACCCCTATTCGATTACTAAACTCCATTATGAAAATAATGACAATTTAATTTTACCAGTTACAGCTGATTATAATAAACATTCTTTTTGATAATTTTTTAATATCCATATTTGTCATTTAAAAGATATCATAAAAACATATAAATCATCGATGATTACTAAACATATTTTAATGAATTGTACTAAATGAAATCCTCTATATACTGAGATAATAAGAAACCTAAAGAAGTTTTTTCCCCTAAATTAAGTGCACGCACAAAACATTTTAAGGATATGTAAACTTAATTTAATGGTATATATGTTAGTGGCTCCTCTATATGAATTTCTTTTGCAGTCCGGCTCTATCCGAGCTATGTATATTTATCCTTTAAAATTTATGTTGTTAAAATGAAATTATATAAGCTTGTCTAATTTATGTATCTAGCATGTATGGTATATTTGTATTGTGACATTTCTTTGAGTTATAATATTTACTACTCCCTTTAATTTGTTACAACTGTTAATTTCACCACAATTGTTAATATTATTGTTCCTTTCAGTATTTCTGATTTTTCATTGTTATTTTCATTACCTTCCCTATAATTTTTTTTACTTTGACTATGCCCATAGCCCCATAGTGATTAATGGTCCTTTTAATACTCTCATTATTAGTTCATTTTTATGAATGTGAAAGTTTAATTTATTTGATGTCGATGAGAATTATTTAGTGAATATCACCAAAGTACAAACTAACATATTCATGCGATTGTGATCACTAATTCACTATAATAACTACGAAGTACTCTGAACAAATTTAAGGATACATTATATTGAGAAATGTCCTGATTGAGTTAATGACTTTTTTTTAAGATCAAACACTAGACGAGGATTTAAATAAATATCATGTGGAAAATTTTCACCTTTTTTCATATTCTAATAACGTTTAGTTAATATGTAGGATATGGAAATTTCAAGAAATCAACTAAAAATTAATAACTCATGGTGGAGCCATTTTCATTACGGAGTATATTCTAACAACTTTGATCTATAATCATAGACATTTATGTGCTTTCAAGCTGAATTATTACTCTATATTTTACGTAGTAAATTTTCTCAAAACATGACAAGCTACTTCATGGAAACTCGATTATTATATCTCCATGGCTATTGGAGAAAAACAACTAAACAACCATTTTGAATATACTATCACAACTCAAGGTTAATATAAAGTTTGATGAGAATCTAATCTAAACGGGTTAATCTAAACTTAAAATACTGACTCATTTCATGGGAAATTCAAAGGTTTGAGAAAATTTTAGTTTTCATACTCTACACATAACACACATATATATATATACTCAATAATATAGAACAAATTTCTTCTTCAAAATATTGCTATAACCTAATTCATTATTTAACAGATGATATGTACCGAGTATTACGTATCAGTCTACTTCGTATTACAAACACAAAATGTGTATTTTCATTTATAGATGTCAAATTTATGTTGTACGGAGTACTTACCAAATTTTGTTAATAAACTACGGAGTATATAGGTATAAGCATTTAATGCATACATACATACATACATCGATGCATATACGTATACAACTCGTTGCAGTATAATATCACAAATTCTTATTTGTGACAGATCGACCCGTCGCAAGCTTGCGACGGCTCAAATCCCCCTTACAAAGAGCAGGGGGGCAAGTTGGGTGCAAATGGAGTCTCCCACTTGCCTTGTCACTTACTCTTTGTGAGAGGGATTTGACCCGTCACAAGCTTACGACGGGTCGCCCCGTCACAAGTAAGAGTTATTGGTACAATATAAGGAGTATAAAAGACAACTATAGATTCACATGCAATATAAACAAGTTGATCACAGTGTTTTAGTTAAATGATATGAGAGACAGATTTTCTTATGGTGGGGCAACCCGAATATTTTATGGGTCATCCATTTAATCCGATGGAGATTGTGAAGTGATTTTATTACTAATAGCTAAGCTAGCTAGCCTTCAACGCTACTCTTTGGTAAGATATTCACTAGCTATATAATCTAGCTAGGGTTTCATAAATATTAAATCTATTTCACTCTTTTTCGCCATTATTTAAAAACTAAGATACTTAGATCATTGCCTTGTTGACAACTATGACAAGACAAAAAGAATTTGAGGTTAATTATGATTTAGATCATGATATATATATGGTCTCTACTTAGTGTATGGAGTAGACTTTTAAAAGCAGAGTTTTACTTAATTGCACAAAACATATATGAGACGATCTTACAAGTAAATCTTTCGTCAGCTTTCCCTCCTAATATTTGACAGAGATACAGCGCCTCAGCACAACTTAATGATCAATATATATAGAAATTTAGTAGCAAGAAAGATACCTTATTATCGATGTAAACTCGAAGAAGAAGAACCCTCATGAGAATCATTATTGTTCATCATAACAAGATGATTCTTCCTCTTCTTCTTTTTCTTCTTATAAGGAATCCCTCTAGCTCTAGCTTGAGCATCCTTGACTTCCCTAAGGTAAACCCTTATGGCACCATTTCCAAAGGGGTTAGTCTCAGGGGACCCACCATTCTCCTCATACGCCGCCCTAAGACGCCCGATCAAAGCATCAAGGCTGCCCCACGCCTGCCGGAGCGGGCAGCTACATGGGGCAGGTGGGTCAGGCTGCCCAAAGAAGGCACACCCATTCAAATGAACCTTAGTTTTTCCAAATTGATCGAGGTACCTTAAAAACTCCAGCACGTGATGGCACGTGCATTGAGTAATACTTACGGGTGGTCTCATGTTTCTTAGGTATTGTCCAAAAGTGTTCCAATCCCGCCTTTTTTGTGACTCGTACCGGCTTAGGGTGGCGGGCTGAGCCGTCTGAGACGACGAGCCTGCCACCCTAGATGACTCACCCGAGAAGCCGGTGCTGGTTGACATGGCAGCTTGATTGTATTATTATCGTATGTATAGTTAAAGATACTAGGGATTCTTATCCTTTATTCCTTTATGTTTTAAGGGGGAAAAACGGAGACAAGAAATGGTGAATGAGGGTAATGAAGTGGGGGAAGAAGATGATGGAGGAGGTCACATCCTTAGATTTGATATAGGCAAAGAGACAATATTTTGCATGGGACCCTATTTGAATTAAGAGGCTGGTGCTTTTTATTTGGTTCGTTCCTTTCTTTTTCCCTCATTCTTTGTCCGTAAGGTTTACACCTTTTTACCAATAATATGATTCCTTTTAATAATAATACGACTAATTCCAATTTCGTTTGAAATCGATTAGGTAGTGTTATTAATCTTAACAAAGTTTCTCTTATTTCTATTGTTATATTCTTGGAATTTTATTTGAAAATAATACTCAATCTGTCACACTTATATGTTTACATTTGTTTTGGGCATAAAAGCAAAAAAAGAGTAGGGTATTATTTGTAAATGCACCTATAATAGTTGCATAGTCCCATTGACAGATCAAATTATTCATACAAAACTTTCTTAATATATAAAATGAAACAAATAAAAGAAACACCATAAAATGAAAATGATAAACAAATGACTGAGACGGAGAAAGTAGTTTATAGTTGCTTTGTCCTTGTCATTTCTTATTTATTGCTTTCCACACAAAGATATAAAAACAAATTAGATAAAAATTAATCATAAAATAAGTACCTCTATCACATGCTCACCTGCCAGTTTCAAACATTCCTTTGCCCACTAATTCAAAACTTAAAAATACAAAAATAAATAACAATTTATTGATATTATCATAAATGAAAATGGATAACAATAATTAACCGGGATGAAGAATAGTTAAATCATAAATAACTTAATTTCTCATATGTAGAAGTATTGTTTACTTCCTTCATTTTTTGTTTCCATGTGACTGTTTGTCATGAATTTGATATTTGAACGTTATCTTTCTTATTTCATATAAAACCAATATATTTTTATTTATTTTTAAAAGTCTTTCATTAAATTATATTTTAACAAAAATATAAAATTAATATACTAAAAACATGCTTAAAATATTGCATTGAATACCGTGCAATTAAACAGATTGAATAAAAATATTGGAGGGGGTATGACATTTTATATTTATAACTAGTATAAATCCCGCGCAAAAGCGCGGTTTTTTTAGATAAAGATGTTAAAGGCTTTGACTTTTAAATGGTCATTTGAAATAAGGCTAAACAATTATTTATCGGAAGACCGTGACCATACTTACCGTAAATATATTGTACAATAGTACTTATAGATAGTAAGATAAATCAATTAGGAGGTAATTAGGTAAATATTTAATTGTATTATGTGTGTAGTTTTCGTGCAAATGCCTGGTTTTTTCAGGTAAGGAAATTAGAGTTTGTAACAATTAAATAACAGTAATTTAACCTTATTTTAAATTTAATGATAAACATACGATTGGTAGTGTTTCGTATTAAGAATTGGAAAACACATCGAATAAGATTATATGTTTTGCTAAAACTATTTTGTCAACATTGCTCCATAAAGACAATGATATTATCTTATCGCATCCACTAAAAGTATAACCATTAACTGATGATCTTATGAATGCAATCAGATAAGATATAGAGTATACTTCCTCCCTTCAACTCCACTCTACCATATTACTTTTTCACATTTGTCGAAACGTGTTTTACGCGATAAATATTGTTAGCTACGTGTTTGCAAAAATTATAAAAGTTAGATATTAATAATGTGCTCGTAAAGACGAATCAAACAAGATCAAACATGAATATATTTTTTACTTATATACTGAGAGAAAATTGCAATTATATGATCACTTGTAAATATTGTACAAAAGTGAAAGTGGTAGAGTGAAGTTGAAGGGAGGAAGTATATATTAAGTTAAGATACGGCTAAAATAAGTTATGGTGTAACAAACTTCTAATGTGTCACATATACCAAGTGTTATGTATTATACTTTTTTTAGTGAATAATTAGCAACTATTTTATATGATACGGTTAGAAAAAGCTATTGGGTCACAAACTCATTATATGTATTGAAGTTCATTTTTGAGTTCATTTTTTAGTTAGAAGTTAAGTGATTTTTTATTTAAAAATAAAATGATGGTATATTATATTAATGAGATCTCAACTAATAAGTGATTTATACTGCAATAATCATGATCATTACAAAATTTTGTGTAAGGTGACCTTTTACACAAGAGTTTGCAAAAATCATCTTTATAGTAACCAACTTCTCATTTATTTAATTAGGATACTTTTGAATCGTAAGAGAATGAGTTTAAGCGAATGAATTTCTTAGTGAGTACTTACAGAGTTTGAACTAATATTCGAGACCACTTAATAGTAAATTAGAATTGTACAAAAATGATTTTATTTATTTATAGCATATAAATAAAAAGAGGATGGTGAAATCAATTAATGAGAGTGTGGACCATTATAATTAGAAGGTGAATAGTTAGGGGGGAAACTTAAGCGGAAAAATCTATAGTTTTGTTAATCTTTTGGTATACACTAATTCTCATTGAAGACGAGCATTATCCGTTACAAGTTGAAAACGGATAGTGTCTCTTTCACAATATGCAAGTGGGGAGAACAAGTGGAGGGTAGTTGAAAACGGATAATGTCTATTTCACAATATGCAAGTAGGGAGAGCAAGTGAAGGGTAAATGGATCCCCCCACTTGCCCTCCAACTTGCATATTGTAAAAAGGATACTACCTAGTTTCAGCTTGTCACTGATTACAACTTGTTTAATATATAGGGATTAGGGACTTGCGATATACTCCCTCCATTCAACTCCACACTACACTTATCTTTTTTCACGTTTGCCAACGCGCGTTTTGCATCGTAAATATAGTTCGCTACGTATTTGCAAAAATTATACAAGTTAGATATTTTTAATATACTCTTAAAGACGAATCAAACAAGATCCCACATGAATATATTTTCTCTTATGCATTAGCCGGAAATTGAAAGATTCTTCCGACTTGTGAATAGTGTCAAAAATAGAAAACTACAATGTGGAGTTGAATGGAGGTAGTATATTTTAAACTTTTATATAAGACAGGGACTCTTGGTTGCTTATATAAAAAAAACATAAAAAGAGGAAATAATGCTACTCGTATCCAATCAATTACCACTAACTATTGAGCGGCTAGTCAGATATGAGCATCCAATGGGAAATTTTATCCATTATTTTATATGTAATGGCAAGGTTTATGGACTTTGTGTCCTTTTTTACCTAGTTGTATCATAATTGCATCCTATGTTTCTTGAAATAGTTCCTGTGGTGGTGCCTGTTTAATTATGACAAGGTTTGCATAAATAACTGTTCTAGATCGATTTAGATTTCTTAACGAGCTTTGAGATGCTTCATCATAAGATGTTTGGGTTGAAGGACTGAATTGTACACAAGGGCGGAGACAGAATTGATTTTAGTTTTTTTTTTATAACCACTCCTTATTAGGGGTGGGCGTCGGTCCAAAATCAGACCGGTACCGAAATTGATAAAAAAATTGGGATCAGGACCAGACCGGATTACAAAAATTCCGGTCAAAGACCGGACCGGACCGGAATTTGACTACATGCCCACTTTTTTCTAATTTCGGTCCAAAAATTCCGGTCCAATGGACCGGATCAGACCGGTTAGACCGGTATAAAATAAAATTTATCGAAAAAAATCAAATAATAATTTCGGTCTTTCCGGTCCAATCCGGTCCGGACCAAAAAATACCGGTTTCAGACCGGACCGGACCGGAATCTTAAAAATGATGGGCCGGAGACCGGACCGGAATTTTTTTTCCGATTCCGGACCGTACCGGTCTATTTTTCCGGTCCGGATCGGATTTGCCCACCCCTACTACTTACTAAAAGCTCACTTTGAAAAACTACTACTAACTAAAATTTTCCTTAAAAACTACCAATCTAATTGGTCCGGGTTGATAACACTACCAAATCTTAAAAAACACCTCTAAAACTTAATCTCAGCCATTGATTTTGAATTCTCATCTTAAGTTACAAAATGTCTTCGTATTTTACCCTTTCCTATGTTATAAACATTCAACACTAATCTTATTTTTCTACCTCTCATCTCTTTTATTCTACTTTCACCCCTCCTCATCTTTTTCTTCTATCTCTATTCTCACATTTCGAGTTAATTATCATAATATTTCTTCTTCTTATTTGTTTCAATTCATTCATTTTATTTGTTTATTGTATGTGTTTCAATTAAGCTTTTCCGGTTTCACTTTTTTTTTTTTTTTTTTTTTTTTTTTTTTTTTAATTTAGGGTTTATAGTTCCCCTCTTTAATCTGGGTAGTATATATAGGTGATTGAGATGAACTAATTTAGTATAGTTGATTAGTCTTGATTATATTATAAGGATTTGAAGAAAAGTGAACGTTATTTTTTCCCAAATTCACTTTGATCAAATTGTGTTTTAAGATGAAAATAAGATGAGGAGTGAGATAAATAAGAGTGTATGAGGTAGAATGAAGGGTAAAACGGTATGTTCACTTTAATATTAGGCATTTTTATGATTTGGTAGTGTTATTAACTCGGACCAAGTAGATTGGTAGTAGTTTTTAAGGAAAAATTTAATTGGTAGTAGTTATTCAAAGTGAGCTTATAGTAGGTAGTAGTTATAAAAAAACCCTTGCTTATATATAGGGCTAAAACTTTTTCAGGCCGCGTGATAGGCTCATATTAGTACTAGTTTATTTAGTGGTTTTAGTGGAATAAAACGGTGTTTGGATGAGATTTTACATGCTTATCGTCACAATTGCCCACTTTCCAAATGTCGGTATAATAATCGAATTTTGTGCTATGATTGGAAGCAATGGAGTATCTTGAAGACTGCCATGTTACAAGTCATCTACAAGCAAGAATGAAAATTAGTGAAGACACGAAGAAGTGCAAGGGTGAAGCAAAATAAAGATTTGTAACCTCGCTTGCATATGGATCGACTTCAAAAGGTCATATCTTGAGTTCTAGAGCTCCTATCGATGCAACGCTTGTTGGGATCTTAGCTTTTCAACGAAAGGTCACACGCCTCATTTGGCCAAGCAACGAGAGAGATATGGCCTTCGGAAAAAAAGTGTTGTCAGGCCCAAAAGCGCACCGTGCGCCCAGTATAGGTGCACCATGCGTCTTTTCCTCTGATCTGTTTTCGCCATTTCGCCATCTACAACTCTTCAAGGCCCATTACTCTACATTATCTTTAGACTATAAATAGAAGAGAAAATTAGGTTTTCATCATCTTATCTTTTATCTTTGGCTTGTTGAACAATTAATCAAAGTTGTAATCTTGGGATTTTTCATCTATTATGGGTAACTAATCTTATTTTCTTAATCCAATCCTAAAGGTGTAATCTTTTGGTTGTAAGACTCCTAATCTTTCCCTAATTATTTTTATTATTGTTAATCCCTTGCGTTTTATGTTGTTGGATTTTGAAACTTGTTTGATTAAAGTAATTAACTGTGATTTCCTTGTTCTCTTAATCTTACCATTTTCCTAATCTATTGTTGTTAGAATCATTAAGTGTGATTTCCTTGTGACTCTATTTTTGCAACTCCTTGTAGTTGAATTAGTGAGTGTGATTTCCTCCTAACTTGGCCTACAAGAAAGGGATTGACTTGCAATTTGGTATTAATTATGTTCATTGTGCCTGATTGCTCTTATTGAACCTCTAATACTTTTATCTTCTTATTAGTTGAATCAATGTATGTGATTTCCACTTGGAATGATTAATAAGTTGGGTTGATGATTAAGTGTCATTTCCTTGTCATTTATCACTATCAAGGAGGTTTAGAAGAATAATCTTCACAATAAGATAATAATAATTAATTGGGGAATTGATTGAGTTAAGGATCAACCATTTGAGGACCATCTATTGAATTGGGTTAAGTTTGTCTCTAATTTGATAAAATCCAAAGAATTCCAATTTGTTACACCCATGTTATCAAATCAAGGTCGCGAAACCACTCCCTAACACTATCCCCTAGAGAGAAGGAACAAATATTTCACATGACCATGTGTCTTCTCAGCAGTTAAAAGAATCGTGGAGCAGTAGTTAGTGAAAGTCTCCATATGCTTATCAAGGTCTTCAGTAATAACACCCCTAAGTTGTTTCTGCTCAACTAAATTGATATAAGATGGACGAATATAAAAAGTAGCATTATCAGCATTAGGTAGTGCTAATCACTTTGGAATAGTGTCGATAGTCGGCTTTAAAAAACTCGAAAGCGTAGGCATTGTGACGGTAGAAGTAGTCTTCGTGAATTTTGTCCAGCGTACTTAAGTCTTCTGCATGACTAATTTCCTTGAAAATTTTTCGTTTAGCACAAAATGGTTTTTCCGGTACGGGATCAAAAGGTACGAGCTCTGACCTAGTACACCTTGGCATAAACAAAATCTATAAGGAAATGGTAAGAACGGGATTAAGGATCTGACCACATGACAAAGATAGAAGAATAAAGCAAGAAAAATTAATAAGCAATAAACAAAGTCGCGTCCCCGGCATCGTCGCCAAAATTTGATTGGTTAAAGTCATATTACCAAATCAAAGATAATAATCCAACACATCTAACTAAAATCTAGTGTAGTCGGGGTAGAACACAAGGAGACGGAAGCTATCGCAAATTACTAAACTTATCTATACCCATCTTCTAGGGTTTTGATTGATTTTAATTCTAAAATTAAAATAATTTTTAAAGTTAATGCGAATAACGATAATGGAGAAAGAGCTTGGATCGCGTGTTCACTACATGGTTCATAAGGATTGTTCAACGGATAATTCTTTTCGGAAATATTTTCGGTCATAGGAGTATACTAACGAGCTTTCGTCCCCTATTATCTAAAATGTACCAATTATATTTAAATCTTATCAATAACCATGCTTTCGATCTTTCGCTACGACTTCTTATGTTCATTTGATAAGTGGTGTACTTTAACAAACCAAATGAGAAAATGTAATTTAGGCAACACATAAGTCATTGATCAAATTAATTGCATAAATAAATCCTAATTAACATGTATACACCCCTCGACCCTAAAGGAATTAGCTACTCATAATTGTAAAGGTAAGAATAAAAGAATGAACTTATAATTAAAAACAGAATTATAACAAAGCATAAAGGAAGAAGAAGATAACTATAAGAGCTAAATTGCAATAAAAAAATGAATAAGAAATATTAATTACAAAATGATTAATGAAATTTGCGATAAATCTTTAATACCAATTGTTCCTAATGCTTGGAAGGGAAATAGAGAAGTTAACGGAGTTTTTAGGGATTTGATAATGAAAAATGAATAACCCTCAAGAACCAAACATGAGTCGTCTTATAACCGACAACTTATACGTTTAGCATAAAATACGGGGCACTTCGTTCCAGCTTCGGAACAATTCACCCTTATCCAGTGGCAGTGTGTTCCCAATGGGAATTATCATGTCCCTTTTGTTCTTATTATATTCTCGTATTCTACGTGTAATACATAAATAGAGCACCATTGTAACCTTGGAATATAAATCGTTCCGACAAGTAAATCTTCTAGAAACTCTCAAAGTACGGATCAAACCGAATCCAAAACCGCTCCAAGACATGAATGAACCTTCTTAGCATTGTCTAGCTCATCCATTGATGAAATTTTCGCTTTAGTGGTTGCCATTAAAGTAGGAAATACGTGACAAAACACTTATTATCCTACAAAAACATACAAAACACACTCGAGGAGACTATTAGCTCCCAAAACCGCTCTTAAATGCGCATTTGATACAAGAAAAACATGAGAATACAGAATGAAATCACATAAACTAATGGACGGATTATACATCGAAATATAGGTACGAAGATAATATCGATGCACAATCGTATTATGAAAAATGAGGAAAAATGTGTGAATGACTTGTTTTAGATGATGTCTTTTTTTTAGTTGATTTCGGTCGTCGGATGTCGAGGATAGATGTTAAGCATGCATATCCTTACTACGAGAGAATAGGTAAATAAAAAAGAAGCATTCCATAATTAAACGAGGTTTGTAATTATTAACATGTTAAGTCGTGTTAAATTGATATTAATTTTTTAAAAGAAAAAGTCTAACTCAATAAATGTAGATGAACAAACTAGTTTAACTAAATTAAAATTCAGGTCGTTAGTATGGAACTACGCGACTATTCAAGTAATCGATTTTAAGGTAAAACGTAGTCTTACCCTTGATTTTGATCTACTTGTATCTTTCGTTTCCAATCATTTGACGTCATGGTGGATTGAATTAAATTAAATTCGGGTAAATTTAATTTGTATTAATTGAATGTTTATGATTAAACAAGCGTGATTAAATTAAAGAACAAATAATCAAAGCCATATCAGAGTACAATAAATAAAATTTATTAAACAAAAATAAATAGTTAGTACCAATAATTAAATATTATGAGTGTCACTTAAAAGTTAGATGTTAATTAAATAATTGTAATAAACTAAATAAATTAAAGGAGAAATAAATTTACACCCTCAACCTACATGCATGAGACTAACTGATTGATTCTACAGTTGGTTGATCGAATGTACATTTTTCAGAATGTTCTTTTAATCTGATTTATTGTTACAAGAGGGCACATCAAAGACGTCATTTCAATATGTAAATAAAGTTGCATTTAGTTGATTACTGTTGTGTTGGAAAGATGGGATTGCAAGCAAGTTTTTTTGAGGTGTCAAAATGGTGGTTGTAGGTGTCGTAAGAATGGTCAAATGTGAGCGAAAAAGGGATGTCTAGAGAACTTTTGCTCGATTTCAGGGTAACAGTGTGCGGACAGGGGTGATTTAGGGAGGGCTCGAGTGGGGGTATGGTTGTTTTTGGTAGTAGGTCACAGGCGGGGGTTACTATGAAGTGAGGGAAGTAGGTTTAGAGTAGTGCTCGTGGTCGTTGCCGTGGTATTGGTGATAGTTGGTGTTAGGGAGAAGAAACGATTGTGGTAGGAGGGGTGGATCAAACACATGTAAGGGCTGGTGTTGAAGTCATTTTTATGGCTCTTTTTTTTAGTCTGTTTTGAGAGTTTTTTTGAGTTATTGTGAAGGATTAAGGTGTGTTCAGATGTGTTCAAACAATTTTGGAGTGGTGGTGTATATAGGAGAGGAATTGAGAATTGAAAAAGTTTTGGGAGAGGCTCATTTCAGCCGTGATATGTGAGGTAATTCAAGGATGCTTGGAGTTATTATTTTGATGCTATTTTCTGTGGGATATTTTGTGATCATTTGTAATTTTTTTTTAACTTGGAGGCTAATTAGAGAATGTGAGGGAGTATATTTGGCGTATGGGGATACCTGCCAAAGGGGTTCGAATCAAATACAAAATGGATTGGGTTTAAAATGAGCTGAATGCGATTTTGGGGCTGGTTTAGGCTAAAAAGATGAGGTTTTAAAACGCTACATTGTAATATACTCTTGTGGGGAGTCGGGACCAAAAAGATTTCATATAAATAAGTAAAAGTCAAGTTAGGAATCGTATCCCAGTTTACATTCAAACGAGCTCAAAACAAGGACACTAAACGAAGCGATAAAACAGACAAGTTAGAATCGATAATTAATAATATGAAATTATTATCATTAAAATTTAATTGTCAAAAATGTAATCTAAAATAAAACTGCTTTTTTAAAAGTAAATTTCTTAAATATATTTTTAAATTAATTTTAATAAGATATTTAAAACTCTTTAAAATTAAATCAAATTATTTAGACTAATATCTTAAACCGAACTTCATTAGTTATACAAGTCGATATTTGAACCTCTAATACATTATTGTCTTATCATTGCTGTATGTTGGAAAATAGTCTATAAATACAAGTACCGCTAGGGCCGGTTTTGAGGGTCGTTTGGAGGGGCGGTGGCCAAGGGCCCCAGCCATAAATGGGCCCAATCTTCTACGGTTTAAAAAATAGTAAGGAAAAAAATTATTTGGATAAATCAAAATAAATAAGCATGTATGAAAATTGATCAATCTTGACGGGAGCGGGAATTCAATTAAGAACATAAATTTTATCATAATTATACAACTTTTCATGAGAATGTTTGTTTGTATATTTGAGATGTATCTACAAGTCTTATGGTTTTATTTGACTAATTTACATGTGTGAGCGGGGGCAGTACATATTTAAGAAGAATTATCGTTACTTGAAAGAGGGTATTATTTTTTTTATTTTTTTGCAAAATATTCAAATATATTATTACTTAGTAAGAAAAGTGTGATAGAAAATGAAAGGTTTACGTGGTTGGAGGCATGTTAGTGAGGGTCTGAAACAACATGAAAATGGTTCCAACTTTCAAGCATATATATGTAGTGGAATCAATGAGAATATGGCTAGAGAAGAATGAAACAATTGGTTAAAATTTGCAAGATACTATTAATATGAATGACAAAGATAAAGCAAGTGTTACTTCAAATATTTACAATTGTAAAATGTCAAGATAACAATTAAAATTTTTTTGGATTAATTGCAATAATTGCGGTTCGACACATTCAAGACCGTTATATTCATGCATTATCATCATTTATGGGCATAAAATTCAAAACATTTTCTTTTGGCTCATAAGACAGCTTCAACGGTAAGTACAAAGTTTTTTCTAAGTAACAAGTTTATCAATAAATACTTGATATCATCAAGCTCATAAGAACATTTGAATGGTCTTAACGTATGTTTCAAATGAAAAGCTTTTGAAATAAATTCAAGTTGATGTTATTATTGATGATTTTGCATCTTGGAATGTTCATGAAACTATTTATGTATGATTATAATCTAACATGTGTAAACAACGAATTTTTAATAGAATTGATATCACATATTAAAAAAACAATAGGGGCCCAAATCTCAGTATTTTGCCTAGAGCCCCGTAAGACCCAGAAACGGGCCTGAGTACCGTGACGGATACGAGTATCTACAAATACAAATTAGAATATTCAGATCACCAAACCTCAAATGAAGGCGTATTAGGACATGGTTCACACACAAGTCGACAAATGCGTCTATAAATTATAAATGTGGAGTTAATCTTATAAATAGAGTTCATTTCATTCATATCAAGTTAGAAATCACAAATGCGAGAATTAGAGATATTTCATATGCTATAACATTCATGTGAAGTTGTCTCATAGATCCTCTCAAGAATACAGGCTGACACCTTATGAAAAATGTATACAACCACTATAAGTGTCATCCATATATCACACACACGCTCCTTGCGCAGACTCAATATGCGTACTCTCCCACCACAAATTAGAATCTGATGATAGAGTAGAGATTGTACATAAACTTTCAGTTATTAATAAAATTATTTTTATTCTCTTATTTTGCAATACAAATTTTTTTAATTCAAGCCAGTATTCATAAGATCACAAATATATATTGCATAAAAATCACATATATATGAATCAATTCAAATTACAAAAGCTAGTTAAAATTGAAACATAAACTCTTGACTATATACTAAATTAATTTTTTTTGTTCTTTTTTTTTCATGGATATTGTATTATCATTATTCTAGTAATATATTCAAATAAAAGAACACAGATCAACATTGGACTTGAATTAACATCACACTTGAGTTTTGTTGTCGTTAGGATCAATATCCAATTCCTTGAGAACCTCAGGACATTCAGAGAGAGGAACCTTCTTCAAGAAACCAAGAGCGTTGGCATTGCGAACATGGGTAACTTCACCATTGTTGTTTGTAAGAGAAACTTTGGCGGCTTGTTGCGAGTAAATGTCAGTTGGGATCTCAGAACAATCCTCCTTAGGGCTTTTCACCAAGTTTATTTGACATACATCATCTTCATGGTCACCATCGACCGGAATGCTGTACAAGCCTAGCTTGTCTGTCACTGTTTCCTTGCTGAAAGTGACTGTCCCTGCTGTTATGTTCCGGCATTCTAGCTTTACTATGGCACCTGTTTTGCCATTTGGTTATTAATCAGGCAGATTATATTCGTGTTCGAAGTTGTCATGTAGCTTAGCTGACAAAGCTTCTAGGATTTATGGTAATCTCATTAGTGGTGTTCCTAATGATTTGGATTTAACACCCATCGATATTTAAACTACCCATGGGTTCCCTTTCGCCGGAATAATGAGATACCCGATATACAATTATATTGCGTTCTTATTATCACATAATAAAAACAATATATTTTCAAATTAATGAAGCTTTAAGGGTTTCATAATTTATCAGTCGTGTTAGTTACCAATTACATTTGCTACATGACTAGAGAAAGTAGAGTTGGTAAACAATAAAAAACAGTTTCATCATATGTAAGGGTACACATGTAACATGTCAATGTCTAAAAGAATGTATGAGTCAAAAGCAACAGAAAAATTATTATCTAAGACTGATGGTGTATAGCGGAGAAATTTTAACACATTATATGCGAAGTGTACGTGACATATGCCATAGTAGTCATTTTATTATTGTCACAACACTATACCTTGTAGCTCTTGAGAAATTTAGTGGATTATACGTCAGATGTATTACCTCCATTTAAAAAGCTCAAAACCTTTATTACGTTGCTCGGAATCGTTTCTTAGCGGACATAACTATACAGCTCGAATTTGTTTTTGCAATGCTAAAAAGTCTACTTGATAGCATACTCGAAATCTAAAGGAATAGAGTTATACATCTCAAAAACTTTATTACTACGATGCTTAAAAAGTCATATAATTTGCGACTCACAAGATTAAACCTAAAAAAATTTATTAGAATACTCAAACTTTTTAAGGTGGAAATTTCTATACAACTCAAAAAGAACTTAAGTGGAATACCCATATTTTGTTTTGCGATACAGAGGAGTAAAAAAAACAACCTTTGCTACGATACTCGGAATCTGTTTTCAAAGATGATAGAACTATACAGCTAAGAGAATTTACTATCATACTCAAAAACGTTTTTCTTAGTGGATACAATTATATTGAATCTTGTTTCTTAGCGGATATAATCATACAAAAGTTTTATTAGAATACTCGTAAATTGTAACTTATTTTAAACTCAAAATTTTAAAAGTTCAGAAAGTTTTTATTCTTACTCATGAGTTTTATACCTATGCTAAAAAAATTTATATCTATACTCAGAAAGTTTATGTCGATGATCAGAAAATTTTTTATGCTAAAAACTAGGCAACTCAAAAAATGTATTTATTTGCTCAGAAAGTAAACTCTGAGGTACTACCTCTGATTTACAAAACTTTGCCCCTCTTGAGATTTTAGTCAAATGACATTACCATCATATTGATGGAATCTGTGAATTGGTTGTTTTTGGTTTATGTTTTCAAACCACATAAACTAATAGTTGCTCGAGAAAACTAAAAAAAACAAGTAAAAATTATATAGTTACCTTCAAGCATATGGGTGACACGAGTGACAAATTGTATACGACAAGTGTCACAGTACACCATGCCCTGGACGAAGAAACGATTGTCGGCGGCAGAGACAGTGCTAGCCAAGGACAAGATATAGATAGTTCCTGCCAAGAGAAAAATAGTTTGTGACTTCGCCATTAATCTTGTATATTTTGTTAAAAATGTTATTGAAAACTAACTAGGTTTTGTTAAGGAAAATGAAAAAATATTCTTTATAGTTTATAAAGAGGGCAAAGTTTTAATGGTTTTAGGAGATTAGGCTGTCTTATTATAGGTCATAATATATGAAACTTGATTAATCTTAGCAAGTGACATAAAATAATGATTGGTTTGATTTTTGTGTTCTAATTGATTTTGCAATTATTTTAAATGTAATTAGCTAAATATAAGGAAGATCACCGCTTTTGAAAACAAAAAGAGCGTTCATTTACCATTTGGCTGGTTCCTAGAATGTAATTTAATTATTGGTGGTTATTTTTAAAACAAATTCTCAACTCGGTCAATGCAAGCAACACACTAAACATAGCAAAGGAGCGCATTTAAACCCTATTAATAATCACCCAATGTATTAAATAAATACTCCCTCCGTCCCGGTCATTTGTTTACCATTTCCATATTTGAGTGTCTCATTCATTTGTTTACCTTTCTATATTGGGAAGACTTTTGATGAGTAATTTCATCACCCAATGGGACTATTGTCCACTTGTCATCTTATGACACTACCCACAAATGGTCCCCTCCCCTTTCCTTGGTCTTTGTGCCAAAAGCAAAGGTAAACAAATGACCGGGACGGAGGGAGTACATTATACTATGTTCTATTAAGTAAGGGCAGAGCCACATTCTAAGCATGGCATAGAAAAATTGTCTAAATGAGGCACTTAACCGAATGTATTATTGAATTATACAAGGTCATATCCATTATTTATGTGTACAGGGTATTGAACGTTACCCCTTTGTCATTTGGAGAACTCAAAAGCTAGCTCCCTTCAACTATTAGTAGCAGTACCTACCTTACCTGCAAAAGAAAATCAAAGAAATGCATTAGGTTATTCTCAAAAGCTAGATAATTAATCAAAATCTACACTTAAGTTATCCATTTCTGATTCTCTAAATGACCTCCTCAAAAGTTGTAAGTATATACTTAACAAATTAAATAATATTGTGAATTGTTCTAATCCTTATCAACCAATAATTATCCAAACATATTATTGTATCAACCAATAATTTTCTTTAAGTTTGCTCATGGAACTCGCCTGGTGTGAGCATGTAAGCCTAAACGAGTTACTGGTATAATAAAATTTGAGATTATTATATATGATGAACCACACAACACAACTATATAACTCAATACCTTTTATATTCGATAAACGACATGCCTAAACTTTAAAGTGCCCGAGAAAATCAAAATCGTAGTCTAAAGAAACGCAACAATAATAACACTTTAATAAGATTGTGTCAATTATGTCATCGAGTGAGATTATGATATTTTATTATTGGAAATAAATTCATGATGTGCAAAGCTTAAGTTTATATCACTTTAAGTTGTATTACGTGGCATCCAGTGCTTCGCGAGGTCGGTTATAATATTTTGTTATTATAATTTCAAAAGAATAATATAATCGATATATGACATTTAATATATTTAGTTTAAAATAGAAATAGTCTAATATCTTTCAAATCTTAAATTTTTAGGTTTAAATTTATAGTTTCAAAATAAAATACATACACGGTTAACTCTAAATGGGTGATATTTAGTTATGCATGATTAATGTTTTACAAATAAGGTATATAATATTTATTGGAGAATAATTAATTAAAGAAAAAGAGGTATCTTTTATGTATATATTTTATTACGCAATGTCTTTAAATCATTATTTTATTAGTGAATTTTTATATGGATGTCATGTAACAGTGCACATACATTCTCGGTATTTTGATTTAGTATGTTCGCGATAATTTATTATTGTCCAAAACATATGTCACTGAATGTTTTTTCGTTATGTCGAATTTCTTCTACTTTTTGCTATATACATAGTATAGATTTTAGTAATAACTTTGTGACTAATCCAATATCATATTAATTTAAATAAAATATATTCAAATAATGTAGCAATAGACATTGTGTTCTTAAATTAATTCATTTCACGATACATTATTTTTCAACTCAATTTATATTTGTTCACAAGGATGTGAATATAACTCATGCATATTTTTAATTTTCTTATATGTATAACGTATGATGCTTAGGTAGCAAATGTAGGTTACAAACATAAATTTATCTAATATTTTATTTATGCTTTACATATGTCATGTGGAATTTTCAAATTTTATTTTTTTACACAACTATATATAATGATGTTTAAGTTTTAACTATAAATAAAATAGATTGGACTTTCTCAAATATAAATACTTTAGGTTTAACTTCAAAGTAGTTTTAAAATAAAACATATAAGATATTTAATTAAAACTCACTCCCATTCACTATGTATACACAGACATTATCACACTTTTTAAATCCTCTAAAAATCTTATAATGTATTTAACTTGTCGCAATATAATATTCTTATCCCGCATATAAACAAAATATCTCTTAAATTACAAATATAATTTTCTTGATAGATCTAATGCTCGAGGTTTTATAACCTTTTCATAATATTTTCTCACCTAAATATAAAACATGATGGCATACTCACTTAAATCATCTATACATATCCGAATACAACGAAAATTATACTCAATTGAAAGCGTTTTCTGCAATAAACATAATGATTTACCTTTTAGATTTTTTATCAAAATATTTTTTTGTTCTATAAAAACGGAATCGAATCATTTTACTTATTTACTGTAATAAAATAAATACCGTACTATTTAATAACCTATAATTAATACTTTGATGAGATTTAGGCAATATTTATTATGTTCATACTTAATGATTAGTTGTCATTAATGACTGTAATTAATGTTGAAACGTCGCGTGGCGCATCCATAGCGTTTCAACCTAGTTTTATATATAAATTAAGTTGTATGGGTCTTTACAAATTATTATATGTTATATTTCTAATATTTATCCACTAGTTAAATATTACTAGTAGATGTTATAAAGAGTAAATAATTAGGACATCACTTTTTATTGATGTTATGACTCGTCATGTAGATAGATAAGTTATGACTTAGGACCTTATAAATGAAAGTCACTAGTCATTATTGGGTAGTGTGAGTGTTACGGTTTCTACCACGAGTTAAGTATAAAGTAAAAAAAATTAGCTTATTACTTAATTATTGGAGAATTGTATTATAATTACGATTTTGAATAATAATATAAGTGGGTTGTGGATTCGAATTGCGATTTTAGATTTGGGACCGAAACATTTTAAGGTATAAATAAGCAAGTTCCCCTATTACGTAATAAAATTTGCAATGTAATTCCGAAATATGTAAACATAAAATATTACGAAATCCGACATAAGCTGATCTTTAAAGCTAAATAGGTGAAAATCCAATATGATTTACCCCAAGCTGACTAGTTTATATTTAAATGTTATCTAAGTTAAGTCGAAACAAAATGACACAATGTTAACTCGAAGCATAACCCAAAACCTACCCGACCCACCTTATTGTCCCCTCTAAATAAACTTTTCTTACACTTGTATTCGTAAATAAATAGATGATGCTTTAAAATGACCCAAGATGAAAATTGTGTCTTTTGTTACACTAAAATGATTAATACTTCATAACACTCACTCGCTCAACCAATTTAATTAATCATTTAGAGAATAAAAAGGCCATTTAGCAACGTCAAAATGAAAATGAAAATTACGTCAAAAGTTAATTTTGACTTGATGTTGGAAAGTAAGGTCTTTAACTAAATGGTTTAAACAAACAGGAAGTCAAATCACACTCTCTTTATCTTAAAAGTAATATTCTTATTTTAAATTTTATGGTCAAAGAATACTTTGATCTTGGACAGGGAGTAACATTCATCATATAGATTGGAGAAACTTAAGTTTCAACTAATTTTCAAATATTTTGAAAATTCAATAAATGAATATAGTTGCATTTATTTCTTATAGACACTTACGCTTTAACCTTTATATGGTTAATTAGTTTAACATAATGGTACATACCTCTTGGTGTAGAATATACTTTCTAACTTAATTCTGAAGAATATCCAAAAATATTGGAAGATATATTTTTTTTCTTTGGTGGAGATGTAAGTAATATTATAATAAAGCCACAAAGGACAATCACCATTACAACCTAACCACGGAAGAGACTCCTGTAATACGCCAAATATGGGTTGTAACGGATAAAACACAACGGTTTACTGCATATAATAACTGTGTTAAGTGTACCGTGTACAAAATATAACACCCTTAATCTTAGCCGTCATAATTTAATAATATTATATTAATATTAGTTAGATTAATTTTAGATTTAGATTAGAACTTAGCTTTCTGTGTCTAATCTAGCAAATACGAGTCCATAATCGGACTCTACTCGGAATTTCATCTGAGGTATGCCTTATGTCACATATTGGGCCTTTTCCATTCTCTACTCACTCAACTTAGCTCATATCCTATTCATTTTTCCACTCAACGTTTCACCTCACTTCACTCATCTCCGTCACCAAGACACTCACCATAAACCCTACCATCATTGTTGAGACACCAAAAACCTTCAAACATTCATATTATCATATCTTCATCATCTCTTACCCAAATTCACTAAATTTTAGCTTATTCTTCCTAATTTCTTCTTCTCTTTATAATAAGGTAATAAAAATCCCGTCATTGTCACTTTCGTTTTCTCATCTTTTTCTAAAGGTGAAATAGTCAACTTTTTATATTAATTTGTAGGAGGAGACCTTCAAGATCCCGACAAGGACTACTACTTAGTGGAGGAAGAGCTAGAAGACGAGTGAAGACGCAAAAAGATAATGGCGAAGGGTTACTCTATATAATATGTGTTTTAAGTGTTAATTGTAGTTTTATCTAGTGAAAGATGGAATTTTTGCCTTAATTTCATATGGATATGTGCTAGTTGTTCATTCATATGTGTGAATTCATCTCATATGCTTACCTTTCACTAATCTTATGCTAAGCCACATTTATCTTGTTAATTATGTCTACTTATCATGCTTGAACTTGAGTTGAGCAAAAATGTGCCTTTGTTTGCCTTAATTGATCTTGTATAATGATTGGTCATGATTAGAATGCATTAAATATGGTTTGTTGTTTATAAATGTTGTATGGATTAAATGAGTATCAAAGGATTTTGAGAATTGGTTGTCGTTGAAGGTTATTTTTCGGGCGTGTTGTCCCAGCCGGCCCACCGGCCGTCGGTCACCCCAACCGGCTGGGAGCCCCTGCAGTGAAATTGGACAATTTTGGTAATTTTGGTGAAGCGTGAGTCCCAGCCGGCCCGACCGGCCGCCGGTCCCTCCAACCGGCTGGGCACCCCTGTAAGATTGGTTGATATTTTACTAGACTACGTGTCTTAGCCGGCCACCCGGCAGCCGGTCTCACCAGCTGGGACTTCCCCACTTCCCCTTTTCTTCACTTTTTCAATTTGTTCTATGACCCAAGCTGGGTAGCCGGCAGCCGACAGCCGGTCACACCCATCGGCTGGGAGTCCCTGTAAATTGGTATGGTAGTTAAATGTTGCCGTGGTGCCAGCCGGGTATTCGGCAGCCGGTCAGCTAAACTGACCGGGTGGGACTCCCTGAGTCTGTTTCTGTGACAACCCTCGCGAAAGCGGAAATAAAAAACATACAAGCATGTGAATTTGCGGAAATACGGTATTTTAAAAACTTTTATACATGCAAGATAGAAAATACGAGGAGTGTCAAAACATTACAAACTAAGTACGGAATACAACAAAGAGACGGAGTCTCTCAAAATGTTAACAAGGTAAAAGTGTTTAGCAAACTAGCTAATTAACGAGTAGAGGTGAATCTTCCAGGGACAACGCCCGCTAGCTCACACCCGAACCCAAAATAGCATAAGCAAAAAGCCATCCAAATCAAGCAACCTGTTCATCCATGAAAAACATGAACGCCACAGTCAGTGGGGAGTAACTCCGGGTTCTCCCAGCCATATCACATTAAACGTACATAGAAGGAAATACAAAAGTAGAAGCATGCATATATAGATATACATGTGAAATACGATAAGGATAGATAGCATTCGATATATCATAAAAAGCTAAGAGTTACAAGTCCGAATCCTCCATGTAACAAGACTCGGGGAAGACACTCTTAGGCAAACCGAATCGCTCACTAGGGCTTGCATCCACCGTTGCGGTATATAATTTTTATAAGATTGAGAACTCGACAAACAACCATGCCAAGTCATGCAATGACCATGAATAATAAATCATGAAATCACGCATTCAAAGACAACGACACAAAGACGACATCTCTCACGGTAAATGAAACGCACTAGCACCGTGTACATGGCAAGTATAATTAAAAGGCATCCACGGGATAAGACATTTCCCTGAACGCATACACGATTCAATTCATTTCGTATATGTGCACTAATTGCCTCCGGTAGGACGACGATAATAATACGGTCCTAGTCTAAATCTGGCCAGAATCCCGGAATCGCATTTTCCAGTTCGACATGCGATAAACGTTTCGCATCCAAGACTGTTCGTCAAGCAAATGACGCCCGAGACCCCAAATTCCTGTAGAATAATTCCGAAAGAGGCTTAAAAGAGATCGAGCCACAATAACAAGCGGTACGCTACATCAAAACCACCACCTCGCAAGTACACAAATTTGACGCCGGTCTATCAACGCATGCGTTCATCTCCCACACGTCGTCGTATCCCCACTACACATGCAATTAACAGTATGAATACCGCTCGTTCCGACATTCCATCCTTACGAACGTGGAGGTAGCCAAGGGAATGAGAGTACAAAGCACAAGACAAAATAGTGCTCAAACCGTATCATTTGTAAAAACCGACTCAAAGTGGAACATACCAAAAACCGTCACAAAACAAGTGATACAAGCAAATGAAATATCATATAACCAAAACATAAATATTATAAGTCACTACGTAAAATTATACGATAAACGAACGATCGGAATTATTATAAATGAAAACCGTAAACAAAATTCACAAAGAACATCCAGCAGGTGCCAGCCGGTCAGGTGGACCGGCTGCCGGTCTTCCGGCTAAGGCCATTAGTCATATGAAAAACCAACTTGAAATGTCAGTGTGTCCGAGCCGGTCAATGGGACCGGCTGCCGGCTACCCGGCTGGGACCAAAGGGTTATGAGAAAAACAAAGGGAAAAAAAGAGGTGTCTCAGCCGGTGGTCTGACCGGTTGCCGGTCGACCGGCTGAGACCAATGTCATGCTTCAAGATCACGTAACAACACCAAAATATACAGCCACTGCCCCAGCCGGTGTTCTGAGCGGCTGCCAGTCGACCGGCTGGGGTTCATAGTACACGAAGTTCCCATTTTCACTAAGGATTCAATTTCAACCATTATCAAATATTATCATAAATCATTCATTCTCATATCAATTCACAACCAACAACATCCATTATCAATAAAACAAGTCCTAAGCTTTCCAATCGTATTCTAAATACGAATTCTATCATAGAAATCATGTAAAACACGTAAATGATATCGAGTAACCCTTCACCGTTACCTTATTGCGTCTTTTCTCCGCGTCAAGGTCCTCTTCTATTAGGAAATAGTCTTTGTCGGGATCTTGAAGGTCACCACCTACAAAATAGTTAATAAAAGATGACTTTACTTCACCTTGAGAAAGACGGAAAGTTTGAAAAGCGAGAAAGACGGTAATTTTATTACCAATACGGATAGAGGAAGCTAAGAGGTGAAGAATGAGACGAACTTACGAGAATTTGAGCGAGAAACGAATGAGATACGATGATTATAAGATCGGACGAAAATGGAGGCAAGGGTTTTGGTTTTCTTAAGGAAGAAGTAAGTTTGAGTTGTGTTTGAGTGAGTAATGAATTAGGTTAGGAGAGTATGAGATGTGTATGGGAAAAAGTCAACAAAAGTCAAAGTCGCCTTAAGACAGAATTCACATGGAATCTCGCGGAAATTCCAAATACGAACTCGGAAATTCCAAATTCGACTCGGAACATTAAATTCCAAATTAAAACTTAAATTCACTGAAAAGTATCCGTAAAATATTTTCATTATAAAAATAGGGTACATTTCTGGGTGTTACAATCACCCCACCTTTTAAAAAGTTTCGCCCTCGAAACTTGAGGGAAAGAAAAATACTTACTCGAATAGACTCGGATATTTACTACGCATAGAAGCTTCCGTTTCCCAAGTCTCTTCTTCGACATTAGCACTTCTCCACAATACTTTCACTAAAGGAACCACCTTACTTCTCAACTTCCTATCCTTACGATCTAGGATGCGGATCGGCTTCTCTTCAAAGGATAAATTTGGTTCAAGCTCGGGCATTTCCACTTGAAAGACATGGCTTGGATCACTAACATACTTCCTCAATTGAGAAACATGGAATACATCATGAACCTTAGCCAAATTCGGGGGCAAATCCAACCTGTAAGCAACGGCACCAATCCTTTTCACAATATCAAAGGGTCCAATGTATTTCGGGCTCAATTTACCCTTAACACCAAACCGTTTAACACCCTTCATTGGAGATACCTTTAAGAACACTTTATCTCCAACCTCGAATTCTAACGGCCTTCTTCGGATATCGGCAAAAGACTTTTGACGGTCTTGAGCGGCTTTCATTCTATCACGAATGACCTTCACATTATCAATGGTTTCAACAAGAACATCGGGGCCTAAGTCACGAACATCACTCAATTGATTCCAACATATAGGACTTCGACATTTCCTTCCATAAAGAGCTTCATAAGGAGCCATCTTGATCGATGCATGATAACTGTTGTTGTAAGAAAACTCCACCAACGGTAGACTCTTTTCCCAACTTGATTGGAAGTCAAGAGCACAAGCCCTAAGCAAGTCTTCTAAAGTCTGAATAGTCCTCTCGGTCTGACCATCCGTAGCGGCATGAAAAGCGGTACTCATCAACAACTTACTACCCATGGCTTCTTGTAAAGCTTTCCAAAATCTCGAACATAATCTCGGATCTCGGTCGGATATAATCTCCTTAGGAACTCCATGATATCTAACAATTTCATCAACATAGGCTTTCGCTAGTCGATCCAAACTCCAAGTTTCTTTGATCGGAATAAATCTAGCACACTTGGTCAATCGATCAACAACAACCCAAACGGCATCTTTCTCTCCAACGGTCCTCGGCAAAGCCATAACAAAATCCATAGAAATAGATTTCCACTTCCATAGCGAAATATCCAAAGGTTGTAGCAATCCACCGGGCCTCTTGTATTCAATCTTCACTTGTTGGCAAGTAAGACATCTTCCAACATAAGATACAACATCACCCTTCAAGTTCGGCCACCAAAACTGTAGCTTCAAATCCTTGTACATCTTATCACCTCCGGGGTGAATAGAATAAGGGGAAAGGTGAGCTTCATCAAGAACTCGCTTCCTCAAATCAAGAGCATTAGGAACAAATAAACGGCCATAGAAACGAAGAACACCTTCATCATCAAACTTGAAATCCTTAGCTTTACCTTCAAGAAGTTTGGCTTGGATAGACTTGTAGGTAAGATCATCAACTTGGCTTTCACGGATTTCACGTAGAAAAACAGGCTCGGCAATCATAGCACCAACATGAACAAATCCACGCTCCACGAATTCCAAACTCAACTTTCGAAACTCGGCACAAAGATCAACGGGTAACACCCGCATAGCATTTAAAGCATGAGAAACTTTCCTACTAAGAGCATCTGCAACAATATTTGCCTTCCCTTCATGATATAATAACTCAAAATCATAATCATTCACCAATTCCAACCATCTTCTTTGCCTCATATTCAACTCTTTTTGAGTAAATATGTACTTCAAACTCTTGTGATCGGTGAAGATACGACAATGAACTCCAATTAGGTAATGTCTCCACACTTTCAAAGCATGAACAACAGCGGCCAATTCTAAATCATGAGTAGGATATTTCACTTCATGAACTTTCAACTGCCTTGAAGCATAAGCCACCACTTTCCTATTTTGCATAAGAACACAACCCAATCCCATTTTAGAAGCATCACAATAGACATCAAAGTCTATTCCATCTTCAGGCAAAGTCAACACCGGAGCGGTAGTTAACCTCTTCTTTAACTCTTGAAACGCTGCTTCACAAGCTTCATTCCAAAGGAACTTGGTTTCCTTCTTCAATAACTGAGTCATCGGTCTAGCAAGCTTAGAGAAATCCTTGACAAATCTACGGTAATAACCAGCTAAACCAAGAAAACTTTGAATCTCTCTAATATCAGTCGGACTCTTCCAATCAACAACGGCCTCAATCTTCGAAGGATCCACCATTACACCTCCTTTAGAAATCACATGCCCAAGAAAGGACACTTTAGATAACCAAAATTCACATTTGGAAAATTTAGCATACCACTTTTGTCGACGAAGAACACCCAAAATAATCCTTAGATGAATAGCATGCTCTTCTTCGAACTTGGAGAAAATAAGAATATCATCAATGAATACCACCACACACTTGTCAAGATACTCACTAAATGTGCGGTTCATTTGATCCATAAAGATAGCGGGAGCATTGGTCAATCCAAATGGCATTACCTTGAACTCATAATGACCATACCTCGTACTAAATGCAGTCTTTGGAATATCAACATCACGAACAGGAATTTGATGATAACCGGATCTCAAATCAATCTTTGAAAACGTAGAAGCACCCTTTAATTGATCAAACAAATCTTCAATTCTTGGTAAAGGATACCTATTCTTGATTGTAATCCGATTCAATTCACGATAATCAATACAAAGTCTCATAGAACCATCTTTCTTCTTTACAAAAAGAACAGGAGCACCCCAAAGCGAGGCACTTTGTCGAATAAAACCCTTTTCAATCATATCATCTAGCTGCTTCCTTAATTCTTTCAATTCGGTAGAAGCCATACGATAAGGAGCTTTGGCTATGGGTCCAGAACCATGTACAAGATCAATAGAGAACTCAACATCACGCTCGGGAGGAATCCCGGGCAAATCTTCGGGGAATACATCAACAAACTCACGAACAATAGGCACATCTTCAATACTTGGCAAAGAGGTAGTTGAAGAAGTCACAACACACAAGTATGCTTGGTGACCCTTTCTTACCATACTCACCAATTTCATAGCGGAAATTAAAGACACACCTTTTCGGGGATGAGATCCCTTATAGGTTATTCTAACCCCTAAAGGACTCTTTAAATAAATCTTTTGATCACGACACTCGAACCTAGTATGATACATTGCTAGCCAATCAATACCTAATATTATATCGAACTCTCCTAGAGGGAACTTAAGGAGATTAGCGGGAAAGATAGAACCCGCAATAGATATTGGGACATTTGGATAAAGGGTAGAACAAGAGATAATATCTCCGGAAGGTAAGGATATGGGAGTATCCTCACTAGATGTAGGCTCGATAGATAATTTATTAGCATAGGTCGATGACACAAAAGACATTGAAGCACCGGTATAAAAAAGAATAAGACACGGTTGCTCTAAGATTGAGAACATACCCGTAATGATCTCTGGATGAGCGTCGGCTTTGGCACGACTCATGACAAAGATGGAACCCTTAGGTTTAGCAGGAGGAGGAGGGGGCAACTTCCGATCGGGGCAATCCTCGTAATGATGACCACCCTTTTGACAAAAGTAGCAAAGATAAGGTCGGTTGGAACAAGGCACACCGGGATGGTGTGGTTGTCTACAACGGTTACATTGACGACCTTGAGCTTGAGCTTGAGGGGCATAAGGCCTATGAGCCACATTTGAAGTAGCTCTAGGAATAAAAGGAGCAGGATTTCTTATATTTGCATTGGAAGGAGGATTGAATCTCCTCTTGCTAGCATAAGAATTAGAAGGAGACGGAATAAACGGTCTTTCCATAAACATTCGGCCTAGGAACATAAGAAGGAGAGGGATTATTCATCAAGGCTTCATCCCTAATAGCCTTCATAGAATTCTCGCCCCACAAGGCATCATCATAAAGATCTCCAAAGGAGGTAGTATTCCTCCTCATTTTACTTTGCAGAACGGCACTCAACTTGTTACGGTTATAGAAGGCTCGGTCCTCATCATCTCGGATAAGCCTCGGCGCAAAATGAGCGAGCTTATTAAACTCCGTAGTAAAATCCTGAGCTGTCAAGTTGCCTTGCTTAAAGTCAATGAACTCCTTGAGCCTTTGTTGTTTAAGCTCTTTAGGATAGAATCTACCTTCCACAAGAGCTTTGAAACAAGCCCAGTTGAAGTCCTCTTCAAGAACAGCGGTGGCACTAGTGATAGCCCACCAGTTATCAGCTTCCCTCACCAGAAAGTGCTTTGCGATCCTCACCTTGTCCTCTTCTCGGACTTGGTATAGATCGAACTGCTTCTCCATCTCACGGAACCATTCGGATAACTCCGTAGGGTCCGGTTCTCCACCATATGGTACAATTTTACTCCTTGCTATTTGTCCAGCTACCCATGCGTAGCCACCTTGATGGTTATCTTCCCTTCTAGGGGGACTTGGTTGGCATGAGGCGCTGCCCTGCCCCCTCCCCCTTCGCTGCTTGATTTCGCCTTGCGTGGCGAGCTGTCCCCCCCGTGTTGCACGTTCCTCCCCAGAGTGGTCTAACCATCTTCATAAGACACACAAAAACTAAATTAAGTGTAATCCCACGTGCCCACCTGTCCCCACCCATCACGACAAGTAGCATAACAAATAGACTTACAAGCAAAATCCTTAACTTCTACCCAACTCTCATTTATTATTTTAAGGTCAAGTAGTTTAAGTTAGGGTTCACGTGTGTGCGTCGGGAGCGATAAAGCTCTGATACCAACTGTGACAACCCTCGCGAAAGCGGAAATATAAAACATACAAGCATGTGAAGTAATTTGCGGAAATACAGTATTTTAAAAACTTTTATACATGCAAGATAAAAAATACGAGGAGTGTCAAAACATTTCAAACTAAGTACGGAATACAACAAAGAGACGGAGTCTCTCAAAATGTTAACAAGGTAAAAGTGTTTAGCAAACTAGCTAATTAACGAGTAGAGATGAATCTTCCAGGGACAACGCCCGCTAGCTTACACCAGAACCCAAATTAGCATAAGCAAAAAGCCATCCAAATCAAGCAACCTGTTCATCCATGAAAAACATGAACGCCACAGTCAGTGGGGAGTAACTCCGGGTTCTTCCAGCCATATCACATTAAACGTACGTAAAAGGAAATACAAAATAGAAGCATGCATATATAGATATACATGTGAAATACGATAAGGATAAATAGGCAATTCGATATATCATAATAAGAGCATAAGAGTTACAAGTCCGAATCCATCATGTTATACAAAGACTCGGGGAAGACACTCTTAGGCAACCGAATACGCTCACTAGGGCTTGCAACTCACCGTTAGCGGTATAAGTTTGATAAGATTGAGACTCGACAAACAAACCATGCCAAGTCATCATGGAATGACCATGAATAATAAATCATGAATCACGCATCAAGACAACGCCACACCAAAGACGGACATCTCTCCACCGGATAAATGCACGCACGAGACCGGTACTGGTGGCAAGTAGGTTAAAAGGATCCACGAGATAACATTTCCCTGAAACGCATACACGATCAACATTTTCGTATAGTAGGACTAATTTCCCTCCGGTCGGACGACGATAATAATACGGTCCTAGTCTAAATCTGGCCAGAATCCCGGAATCGCATTTTCCAGTTCGACATGCGATAAACGTTTCGCATCAAAGACTCGGTCAATCATATGACGCCGAGTACCCCAAATTCGGTAGCAAACATTCACGAAAGAGGCGGAAAAGAGCTCAAGCCTCATAACAAGCGGTACGCTACATGCAAATAACACCACCTCGCAAGTACACACCATTTGACGGCCGGGTCGATCAACGCAAAGCGTTCAACTCCCAACAACGTCGTCGTATGCCCACTAACACATGCATTTAAGCAGTAGGATACCTCCATCGTTCCGACATTCCAGCCTTACGAACGTGGAGGTAGCCAAGGGAATGAGAGTACAAAGCACAAGACAAAATAGTGCTCAAACCGTATCATTTGTAAAAACCGACTCAAAGTGGAACATACCAAAAACCGTCACAAAACAAGTGATACAAGCGAATGAAATATCATATAACCAAAACATAAATATTATAAGTCATTACGTAAAATTATACGATAAACGAATGATCGGAATTATTATAAATGAAAACCGTAAACAAAATTCACAAAGAACATCCAGCAGGTGCCAGCCGGTCAGGTGGACCGGCTGCCGGTCTACCGGCTAAGGCCATTAGTCATATGAAAAACCAACTTGAAATGTCAGTGTGTCCCAGCCGGTCAATGGGACCGGCTGCCGGCTACCCGGCTGGGACCAAAGGGTCATGAGAAAAACAAAGGGAAAAAAAGGGGTGTCTCAGCCGGTGGTCTGACCGGCTGCCGGTCGATCGGCTGAGACCAATGTCATGCTTCAAGATCACGTAACAACACAAAAATATACAGCCACTGCCCCAGCCGGTGGTCTGACCGGCTGCCGGTCGAGCGACTGGGGCTCATAGTACACGAAGTTCCCATTTTCACTAAGGATCCAATTTCAACCATTATCAAATATTATCCTAAATCATTCATTCTCATATCAATTCACAACCAACAACATCCATTATCAATAAAACAAGTCCTAAGCTTTCCAGTCGTATTCTAAATACGAATTCTATCATAGAAATCATGTAAAACACGTAAATGATATCGAGTAACCCTTCACCGTTACCTTATTGCGTATTTACTCCGCGTCAAGGTCCTCTTCTATTAGGAAATAGTCTTTGTCGGGATCTTGAAGGTCACCACCTACAAAATAGTTAATAAAAGATGAATTTACTTCACCTTGAGAAAGACGGAAAGTTTGAAAAGCGAGAAAGACGGTAATTTTATTACCAATACGGATAGAGGAAGCTAAGAGGGGAAGAATGAGACGAACTTACGAGAATTTGAGCGAGAAACGAATGAGATACGATGATTATAAGATCGGTTGAAAATGGAGGCAAGGGTTTTGGTTTTCTTAAAGAAGAAGTAAGTTTGAGTTGTGTTTGAGTGAGTAATGAATTAGGTTAGGAGAGTATGAGATGTGTATGGGAAAAAGTCAACAAAAGTCAAAGTCGCCTTAAGACGGAATTCACATGGAATCTCGCGGAAATTCCAAATACGAACTCGGAAATTCCAAATTCGACTCGGGACATTAAATTCCAAATTAAAACTTAAATTCACTGAAAAGTATCCGTAAAATATTTTCATTATAAAAATAGGGTACATTTCCGGGTGTTACAGTTTCTTCCTTTTTCTTCCACTTGTCTTCACATGTAATAGTTTGTATGGTTTTTTATTTTATAAACTTACGTAACGACATTAACTATTCATTTTTAGAATATATAATATCTCACATGTTTATATCACATGATTTGTGACGGTTTTTAGTATGTCCTCTCTTGAGTCGGTTTTTGTAACACCCGCAAATGTACCCTATTTTATTTTAATAATATTATATTATTATTAATTAGCTTCATTTTAGACTTAATTTATATCTTAGTTTTCCATGTTTAATTTGACAAATCCGAGTCCATATTTGGGCTCTACTTGGAATTTTAGGTGAGTCGGACTTCATGACTCGTTTTGGGCCTTATTCTAAATCTCTACTCACCTTTTGGCCCAAGTTTTCCTCACTTATCACACCAATTTTTCAGCAACATTCCTTCATCTCCCTCACTTAAACAAACACACTAAAACCCTACCTCCATTGTTGAGACATCAAAAACCTTCAAACACTTACAATATCACATCTCCCTCATTTCCTATCCAAATTCACTAATTTTTAGCCTATTCTTCTTATTTTCTTCTCCTCTTTCTAATAAAATAATAAAAGTCTCGTCCTTATCATTTTTGTTTTTCTCATCTTTTTCTCAAGGCGAACTATTCATCTTTTTGTCCGAGATCCGGACCAAAGGTATCTCTCTCGTTGAAGAAAAAGAAGGAAACTAAATTTGAAGACGCTAAAAGGTAACGGTGAAGGGTTAATCGATATCTTTATGTGTTTTAGGTGTTAATTGTAGCATTTACTTATGAAATATGAGTTATTGTGTAGATAATAGTATAGATCTATGACGACAATATATTTAATTGTTGAATTGCATCCTGTATGTCCCAATTTGATGGAAAATTGGTGGTGTTGATGATGAATTAACTCCTTGTTGCTTAAACTTGTATTTAAGTCTTGAATGACAACTTAATTGTGCTTTTAATGTCATATGGAATGTTATGATGCTCATATGTTATACTAAGAGGTGATTTATGATAGTTTATGTTGGTAGTTACAAATAGGTATGAACTTGTTTGGCTTAAACTTGAAGTTTGGGTGAATTTTGGCTTGAACCCTTGCGGATTTAAATTGAACCCGGACAGGTCCAGTCCAACCCGGACGGGTCCAGTCCAACCCGGACGGGTTTGAGCCATAAACCCGAGCAAGACACTTTTAACCCGGACGAGTCCATCTCAACCTGGGCGGGACGGGTCCAACCCGGGCGGGTCGGGTCCGACTCTTTTTCGTAAATTGGTTATATCTCCTTCAGTACTTGTCTGTTTGGGGGGTGTGACCTACCGTTGGAATCGTAAGAGGATAAACTATCACCTCTACTTAGAATTTCTGCATTTTCATGTCTAGAACTGTAGATAGGACCGTTTGAAGTGGAACCATTATTGGAGTCAGTGTCCTCCACAATAGTGCATTTATATAATAAAACTCATTTGGAATATAAGTGGCATGATTAGTATATTTTTATACTCCAGGTCTGTTGATTAACGTAAATCGGTAACGCTCAGCTGACTAGAGTTTGGCGTTATTGTCGTATGACGGCGGTGATCAACTGATCCCTTTAGGTCACACCTATAGGATGAGACCCAAATAGAAAACTAATTATTTGTATACGATACAGTTTAATTAGGGCATTACATATATTTGATATGTACGTTTAGTTACGAGAGTTATTTATTGGAAATTGAGTTAGAACTCATTCCACTTAAGTTTATTAGTCAATTATACGATAAATGACTGAATAAATTTTACGTCTTATTTTAATACGATTAAATAAGATTTTATTTAGTGATTAATCATTAATTCATTAAATAAGTTGAGGTTATGCATATATTTTGAGATAGAGGTAATTAGTTAATTATATTTACAAGGAGTTGTAAAATAAATTAACTGGGCATTGTGGGACCCATTATATATTGATAAAATGGTAAAATATCACTTAAAATTTAAGTACATATTGTTTATTAATTTGTGTCTTATAATTGTTATATGATCAAATTAACACTTAATTATACAAGATAATTAAACATATGATTAATAAGTATTTGTGGGACAAATATCAAAAATCAAAATGGACCATTATAAGTCACAATGGTCCGGTTTTGTGCACATGGAAGATGCATGTGTGTTATTCTTTTCTTAACACACAATTCACTATGTTGATAGTGATATATCATCCTAACTTTAATCATTACTACTTAACCCATACTCTACCTTCTTACACAAGAATAAAATAAGCAAAATTGAGCCCTCTAGGAGCTTAAGTCATCCGGCCATATGGCCTATATATTGAACAAAAGTTGTTCAATTTTGCATGCTTACTTCACTTGCTTATTTTCATATTTCTATCTCAAAATCAACTTCTCTCTAAACACTCATATACACTAGTATTCTCTTCATATTACTAGTGTAGTAATACATCAATATTAGTAGAATTATTTCTTACTTATTATCTAGTTAATAATAAGCTAAGACTATTTGGGTTGATTCTTGGGTGTAACAAGAAGGAGACCTTCTACTTTGGAGGTTGTTTTATGGAGGATCATCCATTAATTTCATGCTCAAGAACAATAAGAAGGAGTTCTTATTGTGCTCATATTGAACCGAATTTTCCCTATATAAGGATATTTTTGTCTTATCTTTTATTTTATGCTTTTACATTTGCATGCATGATAACTAGATCCTAAATCATTAAGTTAAGGTAATTTAATGAACTAATTAGAGGAGTCTAATTAGAGGTCTAGGACATTCATGTGGTATCAGAGCATAATTGTTACATGCATGTTGATTTTAAGCATTAAAATCGAGTTATATGATAACTTGGGTAAAATTGATAATTTGTGGTAAAATCTGGTTAACACAAAATTTTTGATTTTCGTGCATACCTACTGACCTCAAAATGGTGGTGGTAAAATTTGGTGATTTTAGGGATTGATTGGCAATTTATTTTGATTTATTGCCTTTAAATCATGTTAATATGCATTTTTTATGTTAAAAGTTAACTAAAAATAGTTGCATGTTGATTCTGGTCATGTAATTTTTATATGATCTCACATGCATGTTTTAAATACTGTATGTAAAATTTTGTGACTTTTATTTAAGTTTTGCATGATTATTGATTTTTATGAGACAAAAGTCAATAAAGGGAGATTATTATATTCATAAAACAGAAACGTCCTTTTCTGGTCTTGAAAATTTTTGGTACATTTTTTAATATGAGTTATATCATTTTGGTGAAAGTTTATAATTTGTTTCACTATTTTACTATATTTAATGGTTTTTCTTTGATAAAATCGTTTAATACTAAGTTATTTGTTCATAAAATTTATTCAAAATTTATTCAAAAACTTTGGGCAAATTTTTCTTGTTTTTAGAGTTCTTGGAAATGTTCCATAATGTAAAAAATTTTTGGTTTCAAATGTTTATGATTTTTATATTTTATTTTGGGTTTATTTCATAAATGTTATGATTAAACCTCTATATTTAGCAAATACGATCAATTCAAACTAATTAAATTTAAACAAAAATTAGTGGGGACTAATGTGACAACCCTCGCGAATGCGGAAATAAAACATAACAAGCATGTGATTTATATAGCGGAAAAATACGGTGTTTTTAAAACTTTTTACATGTAAATAGAAAGGTACGAAGAATGTCAATAACTACAAGAGACGTTGTCTCTCAAAATGTTATCCAACATCAAAGTTATTAGCAACTAGCTAAATAACGTCTAAAGTTGACTCATCCAGGCCAACGCCCGCTAGCTCACACCCGAACCCAAAATACCACAAGCAAAAAGCCATCCAATCAAGCAACCTGTTCATCCATGAAAAACATGAACGCCACAGCCAGTGGGGAGTAACTCCGGGTTCTCCCAGCCATATCACATCAAACGTACATAGAAGGAAATACAAAAGTAAAATCATGCGTACATAGATATACATGTGAGATACGATAAGGATAGATAGGCAATCCATTATCCAATGATAAGAGCATAAGAGATATAAATCCGAATTCATCATGTTATTCAAAGACTCGGGGAAGACAGCCTTAGGCAACCGAATACGCTCACTAGGGCTTGCATCTCACCGTTAGCGGTATACGATTGATAAGATTGAGACTCGACAAACAAACCAAGTCCACTCATGTGATGATCACAAAGAATCCAACATATTATCATCCAATCACGAACCAAGACAACGACGATGTCCAATCATGCCATGACCATGAACAATATCATGAAATCACGCATTCAAAGACGACGACACAAGACGACAACTCTCACGGTAAATGAAACGCACTAGCATCGTGTACATGGCAAGTATGATTAACAGGCATCCACGGGATAAAGCATTTCCCTGAACTCATACACGATGCTACATTTCGGATATGTAGACTAATTTCCTCCTGGTAGAAAAGCGATATAAATCCCCGGTCCTAGTCGAAGATGGCGAGATCCCGAATCCATTTTCCGGTTCGACATGCGATAACGGTTTCACAGTCCAAACTCGGTCTTACACTAGACGCCGAGTAACCCCAAATTCGGTAGATCAATTCACGACAAGGCGGAAAAGAGCTGCAATCCTCATAACAAGCGGTAACGCTACAATGCAAATAACACCAACCCCTCGAATTACACAACATTTGACGGCCGGGTCGATCAACGCATAGCGTTCAACTCCCAACAACGTCGTCGTATGCCCACTACACATGCAATTAAGCAGTATGATACCTCTCCGTTCCGACATTCCAGCCTTACGAACGGGAAGGTAGCCAAGGGAATGAGATTACAAAGCACAAGACAAAATAGTGCTCAAACCGTATCATTTGTAAAAACCGACTCAAAGTGGAAACATACCAAAAACCGTCACAAAACATGTGATACAAGCGAGTGAAATGTCATATATTCAAAACAATAATATTATAAGTCATTACGTAAAGTTATACGATAAACGGACGATCGGAATTATTATAAATGAAAACCGTAAACAAAAATCACAAAGAACTCCAGCAGGTGCCAGCCGGTCAAGCTGACCGGCTGCCGGTCCACTGGCTCAGGCCAACTATCATATGAAAAACCAATGTAAAATGTCAGTGTGTCCCAGCCGGTCAGGCTGACCGGCTGCCGGTCAACCGGCTGGGACCATAAGGTCATATGAAAAACAAAGGAAGAAGGGGGTGTCTCAGCCGGTGGTCTGACCGGCTGCCGGTCGACCGGCTGAGCCCAACTTCCTAATTCAAAATCACGTAAAAATGCCAAAATATACAGCCACTGCCCCAGCCGGTGGTCTGACCGGCTGCCGGTCGACCGGCTGAGGTCAGCAGTACACGAAAATGCCTTGTTTCATCAAAGTCGACTTTTGATAATTATCGACTATCATTCAAATTCATCAATACTCATGTAAATATTCAATAAACAACATCATCAACAATAACACAAGTCATAAGCTTACTAACTATAATCTAAACATGGTTTCTATCCGAGAATTCACATAAAACACGTAAATGATACCGAGTAACCCTTCACCGTTACCTTTACGCGTCTTTAAACGGTTACTAAGCTTTCCTAGTCTCCACCTACAAACAATTAGATAATAAAAGATGAATATCATTCACCTTGAGAAAGACGGATAATTTAAAAAGCGAGAAAGACGGTAATTTTATTACCAATACGGATAGAGGAAGATTAGGGAAGAAGAATAAGACGAACTTACGTGAATTCTATCGAGTAATGAATGAACTACGATGAATCAAAGATCGGAAAAAGCTAAGGAGGCAAGGTTTGAGTTTTCTTAAAGAGGAAGGAAGATATTTGTGTTTGTGTTTGAATGAAATTAGGTTAAGGAGTAGTGTGAGTTGTGTAGGAGAAAAGTCAACGGAAGTCAAAGACGGTTCCAAAGTCAAGAAAAGTCAAACTCGTCTTAAGACGTGATTTTCATGGAATCTCGCAGAAATTCCAAATACGAACTCGGAAATTCTAAATTCGACTCGAAACTTAAAATTCCAAATTAAAACTTAAAACTTCTGAAAAGATTTCATAAAATATTTCTACTAGAAAAATAGGGTACATTTCCGGGTGTTACAATCACCCTACCTTTTAAAAAGTTTCGCCCTCGAAACTTGAGGGACAGAAAATATACCTTACTCGAATAGACTCGGATATTTACTACGCATAGAAGCTTCGGTTTCCCAAGTCTCCTCTTCGACATTAGCACTTCTCCACAAGATTTTCACCAAAGGAACTACTTTACTTCTCAACTTTCTATCCTTACGATCTAGGATGCGGATCGGTTTCTCTTCAAAGGATAAATTCGGTTCAAGCTCGGGCAATTCCCTTTGAAAAACATGGCTTGGATCACTAACATACTTTCTCAATTGAGAAACATGGAATACATCATGAACCTTAGCCAAATTCGGCGGCAAATCCAACTTATAAGCAACGGCACCAATCCTTTTCACAATATCAAAGGGTCCAATGTATTTCGGACTCAATTTACCCTTAACACCAAACCGTTTAACACCCTTCATTGGAGACACCTTCAAGAATACTTTATCACCCACTTCAAATTCTAACGGCCTTCTTCGGATATCGGCATAAGACTTTTGACGGTCTTGAGCGGCTTTCATTCTATCACGAATGACCTTCACTGTAACAACCCGAAAAGTACCCGATTTTTCTAGTAAAAATATTTACTAACACTTTTCAGTAGAACTTAAGTTTTTAAAATAGGAATTTTTGTTCCGAGTCTTTATTTTGAAAATTCCGCGTTCGGATGTTGGAATTTTGAGAGATTGCATGAAAGACCGTTTTTATCATCTTTGACTTTTCTGACTTTTAAATCGTCTTTGACTTTTCTTGACTTTTTAAAGTCGTCATTGACTTTTCTTGACTTTTAAGTCGTCCTAACTTTTCTTGACTTTTAAGTCATCTTCGACTTTTCTCGACTTTTTCAGTCAACTTTGACTTCCGTTGACTTTTTCCCGACTCGTCTCATAAGTTGGAAGACCGAAATTTTATTTAAAAAAATAATATTTTTGATTTATTTTTATTTAGATTTATTAAGATTTATCATAATTTAATATAATTATTTTGAATTTTTTCGGAATTTAAAGAATAACGTTTACGGTTTTAACCGAACGTCATTTAACTATTCCCGACTCATCGTAAATCCCGTAACAAAATCGAAACTCGACTTTGGCATGAGTCACACGCCCATGTCATCGTTTTCCACTCACTTGAGAGATTTTAATTGTTTCGATTAAACTAATACAAATATCTAAGATATTTGTAGCTTTATCGATCCGTCCGTTTAAATTACGCAAATCGCTCAAAATCAGACCCGATTCCTACCCATTTCACACGCCCCATGTCACCTATTTTCCACTCATATTAGATCTTTTAATTAATATGAGTAAACTAATAAAAATATCTAAGATATTTGTAACTTTATCGGTCTGTCAACTTAAATTCCGCAATCGCTTGAAAACAGACCCGTTTTCTTTTCATTTCTCACGTCTCTTCCTCTCCTCTTTTTGTCCTTGATATTTTCTTTCTTTTCATTATAATAACATAATATCTTGATATTTGTTGTAATTAACTTTATCGTTAATTATATTTAATCGTTTACCGTAAAATAATTATTAAACGCGAGTCAATTACGTAACAACAACTTCAAAACTCGACATCCTTATTTGCCTATAACTACACGGCTCACCCAACACCATCATTACTCACAAACAACTTTTCATCTTACAATAAATCAAATAAAGATCAAAACATCACTTTCTTTCATCGTTCTTCGTGTTCTTCGTCGTTCATCAATTGTTCTTCATCGTTCTTGAGCAAAACCTTCATAAAATCTTCGTTTCTTAATTAAATCCATCCTAATTTA
>JAIUZE010014202.1:0-35558 GCA_022085475.1 Heliosperma pusillum | reverse complement strand
ATTTCCTAGTACATCTTTGCTTGGCTAGAGCCTTGAAAGGAGATGATGGCAAGCCGGAGAAGATTAGTGATGACGACTGAGAAGAGATTTGCACCAAGTGTGCAAGTACAATAAGGTTGTGCATCTCGGATGGTGTCATCAATTGTGTTCTTGATGACGACTGAGTGATATGGGAAAAGTTGGAGAACCTCTACATGGCGAAGTGTTTGACCAACAAGCTGCTATTGAAGCGACGGTTATATCGTTTGAGGATGGATGAGGATGAAAATTTAATTGGACATGTAAATTTGTTCAATGGACTGTTAGACGAGTTAAAGAAAATCGAGGTAAAGCTTGAGGAGGAAGATAAGGCGTTATTACTCCTCAATTCTCTCCCGGACACATATGAGACTCATGTGGATACTATTCTGTGCGACAAAGACACCATTACAATGGAGCAAGCACAGACAACTTTATTGTCCTTTGATGCGAGGAAGAAGGACAAGGCCGGGATACAGAGCGACAGTACAAGTACAGTTGCAGTTGCTCGAGATGGGAGAGGTCGATCGTTTAACAGGGAGGGTGGATCGAAGCATGGCAGATCTCGATCCAGGAGCGCTTCTAATAGTGATGTGAAGTGTTTCAAGTGTGGTGACCTTGGTCATATTAGGCGGTTTTGTCCTAAGAAATGCGGGACTGAAGAAAACAAGGGTGACACCAACTTGGTTTCCGGTGAAGGAAGTAATGGTTGTTTCCTTACCGACGATAGTGACATATTTGCGGTCGCGGATGTGAACGACCTGTCTTCCAAGGAAGAATGCATATTAGATTCTGGTTGTGTCAACCATGTTTGCACCAGGAAGGATAGTTTTTATGAGCTCCAAGAAGGCATGACTACGAAGTTGAGTTTGGCTGATAACTCAACAATTGATGTTTTGGGTGTTGGGGTGGTGAAAATAAAAATGTCAAATGGGGTGGCGCACACTTTGGACAAGGTTGCTTATGTTCCAAAGTTGCGGCGGAATCTAATTTCACTCAGTTAGTTGGACTTCGAAGGTATTGGGTGTAAAGCTCATGGGGGAGTATTGAAAGTGACTATGGGTTCTATGGTCCTCATGAAGGGGGAGCTACGTCGTGGTTTATACCGTCTGGATGGATATGTAGTAAAAACCTCACGGGATGGCTGGAAACGGAAAAGTCGCGCACGTGTTTTGTTTGTGGAAGAGGCAGCGGAAGTAAATTGTTTGCAGGTTGCAGATGGGCGCAAATGTAAAATTCCTGCTGGTGGGAAGGTGGAGAGCAAAAGGTTTCTCTCCAGAGTCAAGTAACGCTATTGACTTGGTTTAGGCTGCACATGGTGCATTAGCCGTGATAGAGAGTTAGGGTGAGGACCGGATACTAACTCGGGTGTGCTGCTGGTGATTTTATAAGGCTAATGGTTGATTCCTCGGTGGTGTTCTCTTGTGATGGAGGGGGAGATTTGTTGGGTGAAACATCCAACACAAGGTGTTAAGTTTGCAAATGTTACATGTACAATAATCAATTATGTGCATGTAACATAAGATGTGATTAAATGAGTAAATTTATTTGTTTTTACAGTGCGTGAAAAACATATGAATTGGTTTATTAATTTCGTGAGTAACATGAAGTGATTTTATTATTGTAAAATATAACGTCACTTCATATTACTATATAAAGGATGATAAGATCTCACAAATAAATATCAAACCAGGTGACTTGGTATAAAAATATCTAGTCGGAGTTTGAGGGCGGTGAGAGGCGGTATAACGAGTATTTTAATACAATAGTTGAGGGGTTACTCTAGGAGTATTATTAGTGGCATTACCAATATCACGAAAGGTCTAGAGGTGGTTATACTTTAATTATTGTGGGTTTCGAATTGTTATTTATTCGAGACGGCCGAAAAGGAACCAGCGCAGCCTCTTCAAGAGAGTTTTGTTTGGTAGGCGCTGCCTATTACGTTGTACTGGTACTATTTTATAGTGGATTCTAGGTCAATTGGCTAGTGAGTTTTACTTCCGGTTTGGAAGGTTTTACCCTGGGTTTGACCCTAAATACCGTCTCATTTTATTTTTGCCTGCATTTATTTACTTTTACGGTTTACTTGTCAATTGGCTGCTTCCGTTGTGCGTGGGAGATTGATGCTAATTTCCTAACATTTATTAAGGAAAAAATATAAGAATTTGAGTTATACAAGGTGATAAACTTAAAAGAAGTTAACACTAATTTTCTGAGTTTTTTTTTTTAAAAAAGAAAGTAAATATTAGTAGTTGCAATGATAGCCTCGGTTTTTTTTTTTAAAAAAAATATTTTGATACATGACACCTATATAAATCAAACTTTATACGAGAACTAAATAATTTTTGTCGACAATGAAAGTAATAACAAATAAATTGTGCTATAAATACAAAAAAAAAATATGAAGAATAGTTTGAAAAATAGAGAAACATAAAAAAAACATTAGCAAGTATTTTATTTAAGTTAATGTTTTGGTTTTGAAACTCTAATTGTTTGATTAAGAATCAATGGCTTATAACTTATAAGAGTTAAAAAATGTCGAATGCACTTTTTTTTAATCTTTTCATCTTAATAACATGTTTGAACGATTAACACTAAAAAAAATTATAGTGGGCTTTAATATTATTTTCTCATTTATATATTTCTTCGTTAAGAAACCATGCAATTGCATGAGATTTAAACTACTTACTCCCTCCGTCCCGGCCATTTGTTTACCTTTACGTTTGATACAATTATTAATTAAGGAAATGGTAGGGGACCATGTGTGGTTGTACATGATGGATGACAAGTGGACAATAGTCCAATTGGGTGATCAAATTACTCATAGACTAGCATCCTAATATAGAAAGGTAAACAAATGAACGAAACACCCTAAAATGGAAATGGTAAACAAATGACCAGAACAGAGGGAGTATAAACTATGCCAAAACCTTAAGGTGAGAGGATAATAGTACGATGCAAAGAATATACAAGTACTAAAAGTAAGTACTACTTCATAATAGTCTGTATAAGATATTTTAAATGATTTGTTCAGCATCACATGCATATATATAAATGTATGTAACTATTAATATCGGTCATCGGATACTCCTTCCGTCCTGGAGAAAAGTTTACATTTGCTTTATTTTTGGGAGGGATAAATAAAGCAATTGTAAACAAGTACTAAAAGTAACTACTACTACTACGTAATAGTCCGTATAAAATTATGTTAAATGATTTGTTTAGGATCACATGCATATATAAATAAGGGAAATTCTACCATGTACCCTCCGCGTTTTTGGTTTTTTTATGGTGTACCCCTACATTTTTGAAATTCTACGGTGTACCCTTGAACTTTATACCTTAGTTTATACAATAACCTTATTGATCGTCTTTGTTAAACTAGTTTCTTAGTTGATCTATTAAACCGTGTTTTTACCATACCACTTACTCGACAATCTACTCAATTACTTATTAGTTCCCCGAGTTATCCATTAACCCACTAAATAGAATACGAATATAACTAACAATTCATGAATTCCCCATTAGCATTTCATGTATTTTAACGAAAGCATTTAACAGTAGTTTGTACTTATTAAAAGTGATTTGTGATACTTCTTATAAAGAATGATGATTAGACATTAATGAGTTAGAATAAATGTCGAACCACATTTGTTTGATAAACAATAAAGTTAATGTAGATTGAAAGAGGTCATCATGGAGAAATCAACAATAAGGTTAGGGGTACAACGTATATTATAAAAAAAAGAAAGGAGTACACCATAGAAAACTGAAATATATGTAACGATTGATATCGGATAGTCCTTCCGTCCCAGTGAATAGTTTACATTTGCTTTATTTTATGAGGGCAAACGGTTGTACTTATACGAATTTTCGTATTCACGAACGGTTTTCTGAAAACAGTACCGTATTCGGGTCGGACGAAAACCAAACCGGGTATACGGTTTGTGATACAGTTTTTGAAAAGAAGTAAAAAATCAAAAAACGATTTTAGATAAACTAAATAATTTAAGCGCAATCACATAAACTTGTCCACTTTTTTGTTCCTAAACTCATTTGTATAATGAATATTGAAAGTTTTGGTTATTTAAACATGTAACTTATTATCAAATTTAATTTTACGATATACGGGTTTTACCGCGAATGTAAGAAACTGAACAGGGAAAAACCTAAATTCGTATCTGGGTATACGAAAACCAGATATACGAACAAACCGGGTATACGAAAACAGTGTAAGCGGTTAAACCGGGTTGGTTCCGTATCGGCAAATTTGTGATTATAAAAACCCTATATACAATACGTTTTTCAAAATTGTATCAAGTATACGGTTTTGCTCAGCCCTAAATACCAATCAGGTTATATGTTGTAGTGGCTTGAATATTAATGTATTAATGTAAGTAACATGAAGGACGAGAATTGAATGTCTTGTTGGCTTAAATCTTTAATTTTATTTTACTTGATTAAAATTTCACTCAAAATTGGCCTTACTGGGAGTCGAGCAGTGGAGCTCATATTAACAAGTAGTCATTAGAGCATCAATTAACACAATATAGACTTTGTCAATTGTAACTCCTTTTTTTTTCGTCAAAAATCTTATAAGGTTTTCATATATTGTATATTAAATTTTAAATTTTTATGTTAATTCAAATTTAACGGTACTATTTGGGCGAGTGTTATGTGACATCTGATTCGGAGATGGATTTTTGAAGTTCTTTGTTAGTCTTTTGAATTGGTTGATGAATGAGGCATGCAGTATTCTTTGTCGCAGGTTCTTGAACAACTGCTACTCTAGGTGGAATATGCGGGGTTTTCTTTCCCGTTGATGGTAGGATACATGACTGTTATCGGATTGTAACCGAGCCTCTTATGTATGAAGTTGTTATAATAATTAGAATTTATAGATTCTAGTAATATGTTGCTGAGGTTCTGGTGCTGTTAGTTTACCTTTACCCATCATAGCACAACCAATACATCAATTATAAGTAGATGGGCCATACAAGATTTGGCTCTTACGGTGAAAGAATACTCCTGTGCATAAAGTGAACTTAATCTCGAATCCCAACTGACTTGGGATCTAAATTAGTCTTCTCCAAAGCGATGTGCGACAACAACAATAAACATTATCTTGGTAGTCTAGACTGCACAAAGAATATCAATCAAATCTTCGGAAGCTGAGAAGTCGTGTCCGAAATCAACCTTCCCCTCAAGGCAACTATACTCTAAGAAGAGGGAAGCCAAGACAAAATGCTCAAGTAGCAGGGTATGCTTCCTGCAGGCCAAAACGAACATTTTAGAATACAAATCAAAGAAAATCCAAGGCTAAATGGCATCCGACAAAGTAGTCTTTTCCAAGAAGCATTCATCTTACTAAAATATGATCATTTGAAGGTATAATCTAAGGAAATTTATAACTTGTACAACCTATTGTTCAGTAAGATAATTTTTCCAAGTCGGGAATTGAGATGAGAATAAGGCAAGCTAGGAAAATTTACAAGTACAGAATACATGGTCGAGAACAAAAATGTACACCACCATTATCACCTCACATTTTTCAAGAGTGTTAACCTACGAGTAAGCAATCAATCAACACGAGAACATTATAAATCTCGAGTATTTGAAAGATTTAATCATCCACTTTGGGCTGTTCCTTTCGACTTCTAGTTCAGAGCTTAAGTGAAGTTCAGTTCACATAAAAGAAAAGGGCCTTACAATAACAACTTTAGCATTAGGGAAGACCGGAAGAGTAGAGGACCAAATAAACACAAGGCTATAAACAAATCTCCCCACATAATTCATGATTAAAATGCAAAGAGGGAGGAAAAGAAAACCTTTTAGCGAGGCTCTTTGTCACCAAGGAATATTTCTCCTTGTCAGTCACAAGTCGAGCGATTAACTTGCCAACTTCAGAAACTGGGCAATCCTACATTCAAAAGAGTTACTCTTAGCATTTCAAGATATACAAAAAACACATAAAATGGTACCACTTCAACCGTCTCAGGTAAAGATTACATTAGACGGTCTCATATCAAAGTTTGTGTTTGATGAGAATGTATGTGTTAAGGAGATTACGGTATATTGTGATATACCGTAATCATAATATTATCGATATTATGGAATAAGTTAATTATACTTACCAATATTAGGAAATATTATTATCATGTTTAGATCTTTAGGAGTATTATAAATGCGTACGATTGTAATTGCTTGAGGCACGAATAATCAATAATAATTATGAATTCCTCTATTCTATATTTTGTCAGTATGAATACCACATAAAGTGAAAACAAAGATTTCATTGAAAATTGAGATTAGCAGTAGTTATAGGGAATTCTCTCCTACCTCTAAAGGGTAGTAGTAGTAAAAAAAATGTTACTAGAGTTTTGTAAGGCTTACCAGCAACACAAATTCTTGTTTACAACCGTTGTAAATCAGAATAATATAACCTTTCGTTATAATTTACAACGGTTATAAGCAAGACTAACTGTACCAGCAATGGAATCATTGAAATGAGCCACCATTTCCTCCCACTGCTTCCCCTCAAAGCAAATATCTTCTTTCGAGAAAATAACAGCGTAGAGAAAATGTTCAAGCTGCATATCCTCTTCTCCTACAGGCCAAAAATGTCCATTTTACACTTCGATACAAAATGAACACCGCTTCCAACACTTTGAAAGTATCGGTACAAACTGAAACAATACAAGGTTAAAATGGCACTCTAAAAGAGTAGGTTTTCTAGAAGCTTTTAGTGGTAAAATAGGATAAAAGATATTGTTTAGTACTCCCTCCCATTCACCAAGACCTTTCTCCTTTCCATTATAGCCTGTGGTTGTGGTTATAGACAGATGATGGTGGTCGTGGTTTGTCGCGTGGCAGTGATGGTCGATTGTTTTGCAATAGGATGAATAAGAGTGTTTACGTCTTTTTACTTAGAATCGTGTCACAAGTATCGTGATAGCGAGATTGGAATGAAGGGAGTAATATAAATAGCTTCCCCAGCTAGCATTTTGAGGAACAAAATAACAGAGCTACATATAACCAAATAACTACCACTACCGGGACGAGTTTGCAAAGGAGACGACAATAAAGACAACTAACCACAATATTCAGCCAACTTCGCGGCAGCCACATAAATATGATAAGGTGGAACGTCTGTGCCAATGGAGGTGATCTTAATCGCACTACGGATCTTAGGAGGTAGTCCACAGAGAGAGAAAGAAAAGCGTCAGATAAAAGAGATGTAGAGAACAAATAAATTACTAGTCGGAAAAATCCAACAAAGACGAAATTCAAAGAGTTATAAAGATTATAACCATATCCAAGCTCATAAAACGCCCATATTAAATGGCTCCTGCCGATAAAACGACTCCCTAGAGCCATACGACGTATTTCAGCAACTTCGAAAATGTCAATGATTTCAGAAGATACATGATATGTAGGATTGTATAATTCAAACAAAGGCGCTATCACTCTCGATAGGTGACCCTGCAACTGAAAGGGAAAAAAAATAGACCAGAATATTAAAAACACTGGAACAAAGTTATACATATATCTAGTTTTCGCGGTAGCGTAGGAGGTGTCAATACAGAAGCAACACTTATTCCAACAACTCCTACCATTAGCCTAATATAAGAGAACAAGCCAAGCAAAAGAATCCACAACCACATAAATATGTCATCGCCTCCATCTAATCGATGCACGGCATCAGGCTTAACTCTCAACATAGCTTCACGTACTAACCCAGGAATTTCCTCCCGAGATTCTTTTTTGAGAAAGTTTATTAATAGACGCGTATGATCATCAACCTGCCCAACAAACAAAAAACCTTGTTAGCAAATAATTTGTACGGAGTATAACTAAACAGCTCCGAAAACTTGTTCGTATGATATACAATTGATAAGAACATCTAAATTATACCGTCAATATTGGTAACGAAGATTGTTCCATTTCCCGAACTACCTTGGTTATGTCGTTAAAGACTTGATCCTGCATAAGCAACAGAATGGGGATACACACTAAAACATAAAGCCGACAAGTATGGAAACCATTGTAGAAAACAGAAAGGTAACTGCAGCAATACCTCATTTTTTTCAGAACCCTGACCCTAGGTAATAAGTCAATAAGAAAGAAAAAACATATTAACAACCTTCAGCATTAGGGAAGAAGCATGATTACTCTTTTACAAACACAAACCTGATCATCAGCAATGCGACCGGTTGGAATTTTACGAGGATAGTACTGCACATGAACATGGATAGTAATATATAACTAGAACAGGAAAAGAAATCTCAAATGAACTGCTGCAACACAGAGCAGTAAGATTCAGGGAAGTACATTGAGCATCTCAGCGAGGTGGACCTCAGTCACGAAGGAATATTTTTCCTTGTCAGCCATGAGTCGGACAATTAACTTGCCAACTTCATAATCTGGGTAAGCCTACATTAAAAGAAAATGTGAAAGAATTAAAAAAAATGAAAATGAAACGATAAAATAAGACGTCCTGAAAAACGTGACAACCCTACAAAGACCAGAAACCTTCACTCCCTGTGCTACAACTTCTTCATGTAATGCGTCCATCTGCTTATTTGAAGTACGTCTATGACCATCTCTAAATAAAGAAACCTGGCGCGCACACACACACAAAAGCTGAAAAATCATGTAAAAATGGCAAGCAGAGAGGATATGCAGCTGATAATGGTAAGCGGATATGGGAAATAGAAGAGACCTCGTTATAAATCATGCAGACCAAATAAACTGCTCCTTCGATGGAGCGGTGGTACAGGGCATGATCATTAGCAGCAAGACACGTTTGTCGAAGTTCATTCCAGTCTGCAGGTTTGACGCAGAGAATCTTAACCACTACATCCTTGGCAAGATAATCCATAGCACGCTGAGGGTAATTATGATGCTTGGTACATTGACGTTGAGCATCGCCAAGTTGTTGTTGGAAAAGAGCATCATCAGGATGTATCTCAGCCTAGTAATTCCAGTAAATAGATGGTTTAATAGTCGTATAATAGAGTGTAGGTTGGGCTTGTTTGAATAGAGAAGCTAAGCACGAGACTGGCACAAACTTAAACCAGTTCCGTTTGAATATATACTCCCTCCGTCCTGGTCATTTGTTGTCCTATTCCTTTTTATGGCGTCTCATTAATCCCCCAATAAAACTAATGTCTAGTTGTCATTCCCTAAATAGAACTACAAATGGTCCCAACAGATGACCGGGACGGAAAGAGTGTCATTCCAGTATATAAATAGTTTAGTACTCGGCCCTTGTCGATCCATTTCGTTTGAATAGATGATAGATTTGGCGATGTGATGGGTAAGGAATGGCAAATGAACGAAAAGAAATCGAGTCTACAAAGCATAAACTTTATATATAAAAATTTAGCACCCTATTTCAAGGTTTGGAGTAACAAATACAAGAGTATGTAATCTTTCCGTCCCAGTCATTTGTTAGTTACCTCACCATCGCCCATATTTCTAAGGTGGTTTATACTTTATAGTAACAATTATGTACTATTTCTTGTTTGGATTTAATTAAAATAAAAGGTAGATAAATAATTAAACCGTAATAATAAGAATAATAGGGATCTTCAACAACACGATCCTCGTCACGCTGAGGATTAGGTTTAGGCTCAGGTATCATCACGTTACTAAAATAAACCTGCTTAAAATTAAGTAATTCATAATCATATACAGTTTAATAATTGTTACAATTAAGAAAAAAAGTAGCTAATTAAACCGCAAACACACACATCATCAACATAATTATCAAGGGACTTTATCCAATCCGGGATCACCAACTCCTCACCATCCTCTAAGCACCTCCACAACATTTGATCGTCCCACGTCGCCTCCATATCGATCTGTCCACACAAATCCTAACTAGTATCTTGGGTATTAGTTTTGCCCTAAACTAGGTTTGATGTCCGGCTCCACCCAGACTACCTTTATTCCTAAGTTATCGACTTTTTCTCACTGGTACCCCTGCCTTTTCAGAAACACCAATTATGCCCCTAATATTTGTTACTTACTCTTAACCGTGACCCTCCTTTCTTTTCCGTCAATTATTTCGGTTAGAGTTTGACTAAAAGAATATAGGATGTTGATGATTAGAATTTAGGATGCTTCCTTTGCAATTTTTCATTTTAACTAAAAGAACAATTATTCTTCCCCATTTGTTCTGCTTTTATCTTACCGATATTCTCATTTAAGACGGTCACTATCTATCTTAAACTTAAGACGGGAAATATCAAATCACTCCACTTATTACCTAAAAAATATCAAAAATTTTCTCTTTATTACCCTCGTCTTAAGCTTTAGACGAATAATACTCGTCTCAAATAAGACTTACCGTTTATCTTAAACCATGATATTCATTGCCAATTCTTTAGTTTCATATCCACGACCCACAATTTAAAAGTTATTGAACATTACATATTTGTGTTCCCTCGGTCATTTGTTTATCTTTTCTTTTGACATAAATACAAAGGATATAGTGATGTACCATTTATGGTCGTACTTAATAGATGATAAGTGGCCAATAATCTTATTAGGAGTTCAAATTACTCAGAAATTAGAAACTATTGCTCCCTCCGTCTTATTCATTTATTTGCCTTTTATATTTTCTGTGAAGGGTATTTTAATCAATTACAAACAAATAATTGAGACAGAGGGAGTATAATATAGCAATGATAAACAAATAACCGGAACGGAGGTAACATTTTATATCAATCTTAATACAAAATCAATAGCTACTATCAACTCATCATCTTGCCTTCCCCTTGTTTGATGTTCCATAAGCTACACCCTTTTAAGTCTTCAATTGAGTCAAAAAGTTGAAATTAATTTTGCCTTACAAATTTTGAAAGATTGTAACCTATGCATAATCATAAAGAAAGATGAAAACTTTAAGTTAATAGTAAAAAATCTCATGTGAACATAGTAATGATAGTAATACAACAAATAGTCAACAATATACGATTCTCTTAAAAATTGAACATTCATAATATCATATGATCAACAATCACACTTGATAAAAATTGAACATTCATAATCTAGGTAGCACCAAAACGGACACGGACACGAGCACGACACGTACACGTGATACGGCATCTCGTGAAATTTAGGACACGGAACACGGCATTTAAATTTAATAAAATATATATTTTATAGTTATAAATAACATATAATTTTATTTTTGTATTAGTATTTAATATTAAATGTAAATAATTGAGGGTAAACTTGACTTTAACTATAATTTATTCTCATTTTTCACCCAAATTCATCTTCTAATTAATTTTCCCACCCAAACTCATTTTCTAATCAACCTCTTCCAGTCTTTCAATCTCACACTCCTTGTTTATAGGTGTCCGTGTGTCCGACACGGTGTTCGACACGGGACGGCTGATTAGATGAAGTGTCTGTGCTACCTAGTTCATAATAGCATATTATCAACAATCACACTTGATAAAAACTGAACATGTGTCATATCATACGAAGTACTCATATTATTAAGAAAATAAGATTGAAAATTAGCCTGAAAAGTTTTTGATAACAGAACACTTACTTGGATGGAGGATTAGCAACTAAATGAACAAATGTGTTACGTTGAAATTATGGTGTGTGTTGATGAATTTTGAGAAATTGAAAATAGAGAAACAGGGAAAGTTGTATGGGGCAGGCAAGAAGTATGAATTTCAATTGGTGCCTGGTAAACATCGACGACGTTTTAGGAAACATCGACGACGTTTTTCATAAAAAAGACGAAATTGCCCTTATTGAATTATACTCTCTATCTCTCTTATCTCTCTTCCCAAATTCTACTAAAATCAAATCAACTTAATTGAACTAAAAAAAATTAAAATCATACAAGAACAACAATTGGACAAAATCGTACAAGAACAACAATTTGACTAAATCCTAAATCGATTATCATGGCGGACGAACACTCTTCGGTATGTTCACATATTAATCAAATTTTACGTTTGTTAATTTTTTTTTCCCGGAATCCGTTAATTGTTTGTTTATACTTATCTAACTTAATTGATTTACGTAACATCTTAGTTAGTTAAAATTCAATTGCAGTTTTTCAAAAATAATTATGAAAAAATACCATGGCCAGATGAAGAACTGGATGTCATGGACCATGTCCAGACATCCATTTCACACGTCTGACCATGGTGGGACGTGTGAAATGGATGTCTGGCCATGGTCAGACCTCAATTTCACACGTCCCACCATGGTCAGACGTGTGAAATGGAGGTCTGGCCATGGTCCATGACATCCAGTTCTTCATCTGACCATGGTGAGATGATATCGTTTTTTTATATTCATGATTAATAACATTTTACGTATGTAGATCATGTTTTACTAATATATATTAATTATTTAATGTCTAATTAGTGTCGTATTTGCATTGAACAGGACTCGTTTGAGGAATTTGGGAATAATAACACCGATTACAATCCGTTTTTTGAAACGACGTTAGGTTTTGTTACCCGCGATGATGCCTTTAATTGGGCGAGTAGGATTGCAATGGATCATGGTTTTGCTTTGGTTAAAGCAAATAATGGGGCAAAAAACAGAAGAAAAGACGGGTTGTTGGCATCTTACTTTCGATGTTCAAGGTATGGTAGACCTCCTCCAATTGATAATCCTGAGAAGCGTCGTGGGTCGAATAAGTGTGGATGCACTTTCCGTATCCGAGCCGTGCAGAACTACCCTCGGCAAGGTGACGATAGCGGTGCAGTTTGGAACATAATCACCGCCGAGGGTAAAGGGTTTCACAATCACGAGGAAGTGGTTTACAAGGATGGTGATCGTCATTTTGCGGCTTTGGATGACGAGGAGAAAGCGTATGTGAGGCAACAGGTTAAGGCCGGTGTGCTTCCAAAAGACATCAAGAACGCTCTTCACCAAAGAACGCCGGCTAAACCTCAACCGTCAAATAATCAAATATATAACGAGACGAAGAAACTGAGGCGGGAATTTAGGGGTGGAAGGAACACGGCTCAACAAATGTTTGCTCTTGCGGTAGAAGCACATTATTTGATGTGGCATTTGAGTGATCCGGAGACACGACAGATCTCTCATATATTCATGGCACATCCCGTAGCCGTGCAGCTTTTCCGAGCCTATCATTATGTTGTGCTCATTGATTCTACTTACAAGACAAACACCTATAAGAATCCACTGGTTGAGATTGTCGGTGTTACCCCGACCGGGAATTCGTTCCTAATTGGTTGTGCACTTGTTTCTACGGAGTCCGAGGATTCCTACACGTGGATTTTGAGGCGGTTGTCGGACATTCTTGCACCTGTCTTTGTTTCCCCTACCGTCTTCGTCACCGACCGGGAGTTGGGTTTGATCGCCGCTCTTAGGGAGGTGTTTCCCGGTTCTAGTCATTTCTTGTGTCGGTGGCACGTGAACCGCGCCATCAATGCCAAAACCCTGAACATCTACAAGACCGAGTGGTATAGAGATCTTGTCTACTATAATCCAGAAGCGGGTTGGGTACGGGTTATTGATGCATTAACCGTGGAAGAGTATGAAAAAGCATTGGAGTCTTTTCGTGTAAAGTGGGGTCCCTTAGGGAGATATGTTTTGAGCACTTGGGCGATGCACAAGGAGAAGTTTGTGCGATGTTATACAAACGATGTACTACATTTCGGTAACACGTCTACTTCCCGTGTCGAGTCGGCTCATTCTCTACTTAAGTCATGGTTGAAAAGTGCAAATTTGACACTTGATAGTATGTGGTCGAAGATGAATGACATGCTTGATAGTCAACACTCGGAGATTAGAAAGTCACTTGAGGATTCAAGGAGTCGGCCTCGTATAACTAGTCGTTTGTTCTCATTGTTGCTAGGGGTCGTGTCGACGAAGGCAATAGGAATAATGGAGGAGGAGCTTCAGAGAGGGCTTGGTCTTGGTGTCGGGTTAGAGGAGGGATGTGGACATGTGCTTGAGACAACTCATGGCCTACCTTGTGCATGCAAATTGGTTTATTTGAGTAGGAGAGGTAGGAGGGTCCATGTTGATGATGTTCACGTTTTTTGGAAGACCTTGGTATTTGATAGTGTTGATCAAATGCCGAGAACCGATGATGATGAGTTTGATGGGTTAGTAGTGGAAGCTAGAAACAGTGACCCGGTTCGTCGTAGGTTGGTAGCCGAGAAGATGCGTGACGCCTTACATCCGGAGGACGAGGACGTTTTGCCACCTCCTATTAACGAGAACCCGAAAGGCCGTCCAAAAAAATTCACGACTAGGAACAAGTCGTCTTTCGAGCATAGTCAAAGGAAATATGGGACACCTAGCACCGATGGATCTACTGCTCGTACTCACTTATTTGGGGACTTTCCTCTAGGACCACCAAACGCTCCGTTAGAAAGAAACTACACCGTCGGCCTTTTCTCAACTTGGTCTAAACGATACGGGGTACCGGAGGTGCTTTGGGGCCCGTTCGATGGTTGGGTAGATGTCGGTGACGATGGTCACTGTGGTTACTGAGTTATATCACATGCCCAACGGGGGCAAGAGGGCGACTACCTTCAGATGAGGATGTGGTGTGCCCGAGAGATTAGGAGCGACGACGTCTATAAGAACCTGTTCGGTACTCATCCATCCTCTACGACTAGTTTGACAGGCTTTGAGAGTACATTGAGGCGTGCCGAGTTCTATCTTGAGATCCCATGCGGTACGGAGCATTGGATGTGTTCCGACCACTTACTTGTATTTGCAACCACCTTCAACTGGACTATATGTGTTATCGGTCATTTCCGTCGCGATAATGGTGAGAAAATTTGGGGTGGTAGTTGTGAGACAATTTTACCACTTAGGGCTTTGGTTCCAGCTCAAATAACTAATTAAATAAAAGATAAGTCAATACTACATAAAAACCGAATAAAACAAATACAATGCATAAATATCCGGTACTAGTTACCCTGATCATGGGTATCGTAGTACATGCTCATCTGACTAAACAAAATATCCAACTGCTGCTGCTGCATCTCCGGAGTAGGTAAACGATAGACTTCTAAGAACTGCCTACTAAGTGCAACGGCTACCTCTGGCTCAGCGTGGAAAGGTGGACGCATAAAATCAAGACGATCCGAAGGTGGAAAATAGAATCGGTGAGAAATATCATCGTACCATCTCTCATAGTCTCGAGATACCTCGAAAGGCATCGTAGCTCGTCGAGACCGACTCTTGAAGTTTACCAAGGAAGTCTCGTGGCCCCACATCGTATCGGGCTCCCGACCAAACTCCACATTATAACCGTTCTTCGCTGGACGGTACTCGGTACATGGGATAGGCATAGGCATCGGGATAGTCTGAATGTACCCAAACTGGCGCATACAACGATCAGGCTGGTACGGCTCAACAATGGACTGATATCGAATATAGCCGGAATAGCGAGAATATCTCGCAGAACTCGGCATACGCGTCCAATAAGGCGTCCATCTAACCTGCTCCCTGGTAAACCCGTCCAACCTAACACGCCACATCTGAAAATGGTCAATGTCGCCCTTAAACCGAGGAACGTGCCTCCAAGCATCCACCCGTGGCCTGCCCTCCAAATAATCTCCCCCGTGTGGCCGACACTGGGGGAAGTACTCGTAAATCCATGCCTGCAATAAGGGCAGACACCCACTAACACCGCGAGCCTCCCGTCGCGATGCCATGCCTAGCTGCCGGTACAGATATGCCAAACAAGCGGCACCCCAAGCATACTCTCCAACCTGCTCCAGATCATCAAGTAAGGGTAACAACTGAGCTGACACCCTATCACCAGACTTGTCCACAAACAAAGTCTGTCCCAACAACAATATCAAATAAGCACGTAGGGAGTCATGCTCAGTCCCTTCCTTGATATGAGCCCTCAAAGCTGACACCAACAAGCCACCACCCTTATATAACGGTGGTGCCACCTCTCCGGGAGGTTTGCCGAAAAAATGTGCCACGACCATCTTCAACCCCGCCTCCTCCCTCGAAGAACCGGCAGCGGAGGTACCTCGAACAAACACCCTCGTACCAGTAGGCCGGATCCCAAGAATCTCCTCCACATCGTGAAGGGTAATAGTGATCTCCCCAAAAGGCATATGAAAAGTGTTGGTATCCGGCTGCCACCTCTCTATGAAAGCGCTAAGAAGGTTCTCATCCAAAGCTGTCGTGCAGCACATCGTCAACCCAGTCAACCCAGTCAGCTGAAACCTCCTAACAACATCAGCCGACACCTCCATGCTCCCTAACCCATCCACATAACTCAGCCTCTCGTAACATTTAATAAAGGACCTAGCCTCCTCGGTCTCAGTCCAACTACTATATGTCACATGCCCCCCAAAACTGCTTAACACCGATATGTTACGGGGCCCACCAGAAACTGGGTCTCTAAGGAGCCAATCACTATCGCTGCGCGGCTTCTTCCGCGGCTCCCTCTGCGAACCATCATCCAACCTAGAATAGCGACCAAAGGAGTCCCGAGCTAACCTCTGAGACAACGGTACCTCCAATCTCGATAAAGGTACGGACCGCTGAACAATATCCTCCTCGCCCTCAGACTCGGAGTCCACCAAACCCTCGTCAACAATATCATCTTCCGCTTCCTCGTAACCATGAACAATCTGAGGAACACTACCTCCTACCTCCTCCGACCTCTCCATGTCAGAAATACCGCTACTAACGGGATTAGATCTACTACACCGAAAAACAATACGACGCTTTGAAGCCGTGACTCTACGGTTCACCGTACGATCTTCGGGAACCATAACGTTCTTTCCTCGATCACCCATCTGCATTACACAATTAAAACATTCAAATAAGCGTTAATAATATTCCAAAAACATATTAGCATCGAAAAAATTAAATTAATCAACTTAATTAACAAATTAAAAAAAAAATTTTGGGTTAACCATGGACGGACTTTTAATCAAAAAATTCAAACCATGGGCGAAATTTTTTTTTTGGGTACCAACCATGGTAGGATTTAAATTCTGGAAATCCCACCATGGCTAGACAACTAGATCACACGTCCCACCATGGTGGGATGAAAATTCTGGAATTTCCACCATGGTGGGACGTGTGATCTGGTTGTCCAGTCATGGTGGATTTCCAGAAATTTAATCCCACCATGGTAGGACAACCAAACCACACGTCCCACCATGGTGGAACTTGGGGGAAAATTTTTTTTCCCCCATGGTTGGACGTGTGATTTGGTTGTCCAACCATGGGGGAAAATTTTTTTTCCTCCAAATTTCATCATATCGGGATGAAAAACTCGAAAATAAAACCGATTAATTCTATCTTTATACATATTTCTCATACAAATTACTAACAACAACTTACAAACAACAAATTACTAACAACAAATTACTAACAACAAATTACTAACAACAAATTACTAACAACAAATTACTAACAAATTGATTTTACAACAAATCTAACAAGAACAAAAACAAACATATTATGAAATAATTAAAAACTAAGACAAAACAAATTACAACAACTAATTACAAACAACAACCTAATAACTACAAGTTTAATTAATACAAAAACTAACAACAAACAAATTTAAACAAAGTAAACAAAAATACAAGAACAATATAAGTAGATCTACAAAAAAAAAAAAAAAAAAAAAGAAGAAATACATACCGGTGCAGGTGGCGGGACGGCGGTCGTGCGGCGGGAACACGGCAAGGGGGCGGGACAGCGGTCGTGCGGCGGCAGTGGTGGCAGTGGTGGCGGTGGGGGTGTGGGAGAGGATGAGTGTTTTAGTGGGTTTTGAATGAATTTGGGAGAGAATGTGTTTAGAGAGAGAAAGGAAAAGGGCAAGTATCGTCTTTTTTATGAAAAACGTCGTCGATGTTTACTAAAACGTCGTCGATGTTTTACAATCCGGTTTCAATTTTCAGTCATGGTTTTTGGGAGAGAGATCATAAACTTCATACTAAATTACTCGGTAAATATTAGATGCGGAAGCGTACCTTATTGTCGCCTGAATGGACGGTCTTCGGAATTAGGTCTTCTAATAGATACACATAGCATAGGAATCTATAGGAGGCGAGGAGATTAGGTTATTGTGAGAGTAGCAGGGACCATAACCCAGGTGATTTTATATAGTTTTCTTAGTCTAATGCGTCCATCATGCATTAGAAAACCTAATGGGTATCTACACTTGTAGAAAGTCTACCCCATACTTTTTAAGACGTATAATAATAAGCCCATATCTTATTCACCGTAGTGGATCACTTTATATTTGGGCGTAACTTAATGGATAGTGTATAAATACAATTATAACTGTATTAATAATTTGTCCACGTATATTATCGTATTAGGCCCATATTTCTTACAATCTCCCAGTTGGGCCAAATACATTCATATATTGTGACACCTGAATTTGTATTTACAATAACCTTATTAGCTCAAAAAATGCTATCAACAAACTAACCGTCTTAAGCAATTCGGTCCATCAATTATACCAACATAAGATCAAAGCGGCCTTTGCTACAGTTTATCGTAGCAGGACCCTCAATGGTCACATATGCTAATATAACCAACGACATGAATCGAGCATGGGAGTGTAGCATGGAAATATTGTGATCCTTATATGCATATTTCCAACTGCTCCACCTTAGTGAGATCAACCATAATAAGACAGAGTGAAACCGAAAACCGATGCTAACATGGCTAGAAGATGTGCGTTATTTAATAATTGGATCAAGAATTGTGAATTGATAGAGCTCGCATTTGCGGGCTCATCTCATACTAGGGCCCGAGGTAATTCTATTGAAACTCGACAAAGTGTTATGCTTGATCGAACATTATGTAATAGCGAGTGGAGCACGTTATTTAGTGATGGTAGTGTGAAACATCTTCCCGCTATACAATCTGACCACTTCCCTCTTGTGAGTGCTCCAAACAGATTTGCTCATATCTGCTCAATTTTGCAGTCGTTCCGATTTCAAGCTATAAATTGGTCCACAGGTGGAAATCTAGTGACTCAACTTCACGGTCTATCTCAAGACTACCTGATTGGAAAGAATCGGTTTTTAAAATATTTTCCAAAAGAAAAAACAACTTCGTGCTAGGATCGAAGGATACCAAAGAAAACTTTCACTTAAACACGATTGAGGGCTAATTAAATTGGAAGCAAAGTTACGTAAATACCTTCATAAAGTGCTAGAACAAACAAAAAGAACTAAATTGGTAACAAAAGGTTAGGGTAGACTACATCAAGGATGGAGATAGAAATACAACTTTTTTTCCACATTAGTACCCTTGTTAGACGCTGGAAAAACTGAACTAATGCGCTACAAAATGACGATGGCGAGAGGTGTTACGATAGTTAGGGGGTGAAGGAAATCGTAATTAACTTTTACAAGAAGCTTTTTACTGAGGAATCCCTGGATAAAGGGTGCGATAGCTTGCCTTAGAGCCTTTTCCAAGATTTTAATAATAAAGGAGTGGATTTCTCGACCTTATACTTATTCGGAAATCGAGAATGCTCTCTTTAAAATGGGAGCGCTTAAAGCTCATGGCCCGGATGGTTTCCAAGCGATTTTTTACCAAAAGAACTTGGCTACGCTTCAACAATCGGTATGTGGAACAGTCATCAATGGTCTTGAAAATAAAGGTTTCCCAGAGGGTTTCAACGACATCTTTCTTGTTCTTAATCCCAAAGTCATCGGTCCCGAGTTTATTTCTCATTTCCGCCCTTTCGGGCAATGCTGCAATGTGGCTTACAAGATTGTTAGCAAAGTTCTTGCTAATAGGGTCAAGAAGGTGTTACCTCATCTCATATCCAAAACCCAAAGTGGGTTTGTGTAACACCCTGCCACGCCCGGGGCCGTAAAGCAAGACCTTTCGAATGTGGGGGACTGCTACACCTCGGTTTCCAGAGGGTAGGATGTACCAAAATGATGTCTCAACAAGATTAAAATAGCATTAAGGTAAAAGCGGAAGTAATCAGGTTTACAAGTACATAGGTCAGATTTACAAGTCTCAAAATCAAATACAAGGTCCAACCAAACTAGTACAACACTCTGGCAAAAGTCAGTCTAGTTTTTGATTCAGTAGCACCATCACTTTTCACATACTTCCCAACAATACCTGCTACTTTAGGGATGCATTTGCCCCAAAATTTCAGAGGTGACATCTTCATCCTAAGCCAAACAGGGACCTCTTTGATCTTTTCCATATTCAGTTCAAAATTTAGTTGCCATTCTTTAACAATAAGAGGTTTATTGTCAAACATGAGATATCCCATTTGCAAAGCCCTGTCCCTCATTTCTAGAGTCTTGAATCTAACCAGGAAGAGCCCTTTAGGTAAGGATGCCACCTTATCCACATCACTAACTTTCTTAATTTTCTGTTCTACAGCCTTATCGGGATGTTTTCTCCTGCTTGGTTCAACTTCCATTCGCTTGAGAAGCCTAGTACGAGATAAATGTTTGTTCTTTGAAGAGTTTGATTGCATTGCCATGGATGCAAAGAATCTGAGAAGAAGATCAACCTAGGGAGTCGCGCAGTTCTCTCTCTGTTATCTACTAACTCGATAAGAAAAATTTCTAACAACACAAGCCCAAAGACGTGGTAACTATATGGCGGTAAGCAGTGGCAAAGTCAGTATTCGAATTTTATGCTAACGTCCTAACACTAAGACTAAAAGCATCGACCATTATCCAAGCCCTCAATGTAATCAACTCCTGTTGAACTAAGCCAAGAATCGCCTTGGATCAGCTCACCAACAGTAAAGTCAATAATCACATGGAACATCGACCGGTCGACTCTGTCTTCTATACCTGCACCCGGCCCAGTATTATTATACTCATTACAATACAACAACGACGTGTCAGTATCGTCGTTCCATTTGACCCAGCCCAGTAGGTCGATATGATCCTCTATATTAGATTGCATTATGACCATTGTTAAGTAGTTCCTCTATGGTCTACCAAAGTATGTTTTGACCAAGTGTTGGACGGGTTTAAGGTATTTATTAGGTCTTATCCGACTCATTTAAACTGAAATTCCTTTGTTTTGAAGAGGAATTTTTTGGATTGGGACGTAATCATGTTGGACTGACCATCTAGGGGTCAACGGGCAACAATAGTACAACTTTGGAGCACCACGGCAACATTACCAAAAATGAAGTCTATTGTACCTTTTATTGTACATCTATGTAAAATTGGTGGTCTTTATGAGTGTAAAGTGTGTCCTGAAATGAATCAATTCAGCATCGGTTTATGACGGTTTTATATGCGCTTACGCGTAGGGCAACTGCTTGATGCTTTTCTGGGACAGCCGTGTTCATTATTCATAGATCTTGTCCAATGAACCTGCCCCCTGCCACCTTATACAACTACAAGATCAAAAATTCCAAATAACAACAATCAGTAAGTTTTAAACTCTAAATATTAACTCTCATGAGATAATACCAATAAGGTTAAACTGAAACACAGGATGTAAAAATAAAAGTACAGTACTTACTAAGAGTGCCATTGTCGAAGGTTGGGACACCATCTTCATGATTTAAGCTACCGGTAATAATGGTTAAGCCCATTCCATCACCAACTTATTCGTCTTCCTCGACTCAATCTGAACATTCTCAACATAGGTTCCTTGCTTGACATAAATGACATATCTACTCTCGAATCTGTTAGGGGTGGAATATATGGCTTCAACCACGGTCACGTAGTCCCCACTTCCATTTTGTGCAACAACTACATTAGGGAAAACCTCCTTGGGAAATGCCTCAAGGAAATTACCATCCTTCCTTGTCATCCAAAGAGGAAATCTATGTGTGAACTTGTTATGCAAATCAACTTGATGATTATCAACTTTATTAGTTGGTGACAATTTAAGAAGCATGGACAATAGCACATTGGCTTGGGCCATCAAGTCAGTGATCCTAAATTCCAACTCGAGTCGGGCATCTACCTCAAGCACATCGAGACAAGTGTCGTGATTGGTGAGAACACCACTCAACCAAGTGTGAACGTCTAAGTAGCTTAAGCCGAATTCTCCATGACCAAGAGCCGCTACTGAGGCTAACAATCGATCCATGGACATGTCTAGTAAGTGAATGCAAATATCAATTGATGCATTATTTTTTGAGCTAAGAATTTGACTTTTGACATTTCTCGCCAATGTCCTAGTATTTTTAATGTTATCTATGGAATGCTTAAGAAAGGTTCTAAGATGGGAAGCCTTAGAGACCATGGATAAGCCAGATTTCGCGGTGTAAAAATCTGCAAAAGCACTATTTAGAGAAGTTAAGATGAAGATCAGTAGTTGGTACATCTATGAAGTTAAGATGAAGATCAGTAGCTGATACATCTATTGTGTCAAGTAAAATAATCACAGAAACAATTATTAGACATAGAGTTTTAATGAAATTGTTTTTTTAATGAAATTGTTTTGTTAGATATCACAGAATATGTCATTTTGCACAAAGAAGCTGCCTTGCGGGGTTGGAATCAAATGAAACATCTGCACCCAGAAAAAAGATGTCAGTGCATTGCTAGAGCGAAGGCCTATGTCATTTAAGTTAGGCTGATAAACTAATGTACCCAGAATTTTTAAATAACAGCGCATACCCGAGTCTAGCATGCCCGAGTCGAACACTGGATACTTTTACACAGACATGACAGTAACATACTGCATAGTTCAGTTCAATACAGACATAAACGCAGGTCAGATACTTATAATTGGGTCTGAGTAACAATCGACCTGACAAACTTCGTTTATCAGTTACATTGGCTTCTATCAGCATCATTATGATGTTATATTCATGCTCAAAGTCTATTTAATGTTTCAATCACAAAGTAACGTTGCAATTCGAGATATCACATACAATGACACAGGTTATTACAGACTGACGTTTATGAGTCGGTCCTATATGGCTAGTACTCTAGTACTAGTTGTATTTGCTTTGTATGAGTTAAATATCAACTATTTTGTACAGCATTTTGAGATCAGAAGATATCGTCAATTAAGTGAATGAAACCATGATTCTAGCCAGTAGGCTACCACTAACAAAGAAGGTTGAGAATCAATGGTGCTGATCAAATGGCGACATTGATCAAAAGGCAAACTATTGATCTTGGTAGAAATAAGATCTACGCCTTCAACTGTTGGGCTTCAAAAGACAGCAAAGATGTTGGTTGATATAGAGTAGTAAGCGACTAAGCGAGGGACGTTCAGTGTCGAAAAGATGGTAGTAATGATCGACAAACGCCTTTCCTATAGCCTCATATTCCGCCATTTCCTCTGACTTTAGTTTCCTTTGTTTCCTTCACTGCATAGCTTAAGTAAAGAGTATAATGCTTGAAATTTGGCACAAAAGTGCTTTCAATTGTCTTATCGTTTTGAGGCTCATTTACTAACCAACCCTTGACATAATTTGTTGCTATGGTGGCTTGAGCTTCTGTCCACTGCAACCATGTGGTACGAATAAAATTGTTTCACCTAATCGGTTAAGCCTTTTACGACAAAAACAACCCCAGTACATCGAGTAATTTGTCAATTTATATTAAACCCCCATACGGTTGATTTAGGCCTATGTATAATTGGAACTTTCGATATGGATCGATACATATGTTTATCTGTCACTGTAAACCGTGGTATTGCAGTACAATAACGCAATTCAACGACCTTATAGCTGTATCGTGATTGATACTGTGATATATTCTTATTCTTATGGGTAAATGTATCCAACGCAAAAGGCGGACTAATCTGCACATATAAACTGCGTTTTCTCTACTCATTTTCTGTTTCCAATACGCATTGTTAGATTAATAGATTTGTTATTATTGCATGAGCTGCGTTTTTACGTTCTTCAAAGATATCCAACGCAAATTACTTGATCCAAAATTCAAATTACCTAACCCGTGAGGGCGTGAAACAAACAAATAACCTCAAAATAACTCAAGATTAGAGACTCGAGTCGGGCCATACTGCTTCTAGCTAACCCGATGTTAGTTCGACTTGATATTGTTCCAATTCAAAACGAAAGATGCTAACACACTCGGGCTTAACATTAGCTTGATCCTAAATAAGTAATATGAAAGATTAGTCGTCGTTTAGTTCCATACTACTATAGGACACGACAAAGACATGATAAATCCGACTCAAATGTGCCAACCAAATAGAAATTGGCCCAACTTGTAACCATCCCTTTTCTCCAATTGGCCTAACCAGTAACAAACCCAAGATGGCTCGGTCCGATACAAATAGACCAATTAACGCACCTATAGCACGACCTATTAATTTTGCAGGCCATCACCACTTCACCATGCTCTCTCCTCCCCTTTTCGCCGGTACTCTCGTTAAGAGATCGTGAAACTATATGCTATACTTTTCCAGACTCCGACCACTCTATCTAAGTAAGCCAGTCAATCAGTAAAATCAACTGGTACAACTGTACAAGCCAAACATTACTGCCGTACTTGTCCAGACTATACCCCATGAAAATGACAATCAAACTCATGTCAGCCTTAAACAGTATAGCTCATGTCATAAACACTGAAACAATCCATAACACTACTATTTCAATTCTACAAACTACCTAGCTTAGAATTCTGGAATCAACAGAGCCAGACGAAGCGGAAAGCATTCAGCTGCTGGTAAGTTCAGTAAACCATAGAACTTGATGTAAACATAAATTATAGGATCTTGATTAAAGCGATAATTACTGAGAGATACTTACGTGATGTAGCCATTAGATCTGATAATAAAATCACTTGAGAAAGATAAAAGATGAACTCTTATTGTTTTGCCTTCTCATGCCTTTTTTATTCTCTAATTCACTTTCTTTATGTGTGTTTTCTTAATATCAATGAATTAGGTTAAAGCACAAACAGGTGTTGCTTATATAAAGAGGTGGCAGGAGGGGCTTAATAAGATAAATGGGTCTGATATGTTAATGGCCGGTAAACATTAACCGTAATCCACTTAAACTAGGACTCCTACTAAAAACCCGGAACAATATATTTAACCGTTATTAATTAAGGTGACTGACATCGGTATTTAGGTCCACATAACAGAGAATTAAATAATAATTCTTACATTCTCCCACTTGGACCATATTACTGATCAAAACATAATGTCACGCTTAAGTTTAACAAAGACGCGTAAACGGTTAAATGAACACATAATGGGTTTATCTTAATTACCCTGATCATCCCTGAACAACTGGTTGAGTCATGGCGGAGACACTAATATAAAAGAGAAGTGGTCCTTCCAATCATAATCCCCAAATAATGTCCTTATGGAAAAGGACCGATTCTGTTAATCGTGCAACAATAATGTATACAATAACAATAATACGATACAGAAAATTGTTCGGAAATCATCATCACAATAAAACATAAGTCGATTAATCAAAACATAAGTGTCATCATTACAAAGCACTAGTATGATCCAAACATAAACGAAAAGCCTTAATGATTATCCTCCAGACCCATATCAATAGCATGCTTCAAAAATGTCTTTGGAGGTAATCCCTTAGTTAAAGGATCTGCTATATTAGCACTAGTCATAATGTGCTCAATTGACACAGTGTTTTTCCGAACTTCCTCCTTAACTGACAAGTATTTCATTTCCATGTGCTTTATTCCTTTAGAATACTTGTCATTCTTCGAAAAGAAGATCGATGCGGTATCATCACAATAAATTCTCAACGGCCTTGCATCATAATGCATAATGCTAAGCCCTGAAGGAGAATGCCGCAACCATAAAGCTTGAATAGTAGCCTCAAAGCACGCTACAAATTCAACTTCCATAGTGGATGAGGCAATAATTGTTTGTTTAGCACTTTTCCAGGAGATTGCTCCCCCAGCTAAAACAAACACATAACCAAAAGTGTTTTTCCTTGAGTCCACGCATCCTCCAAAATCTGAGTCAGCATATCCAATAACCTCAAGTTGATCAGTATGTCTATAAGTGAGCATTTTGTCCCTTGTTCCCTTCAAGTACCTTAAAACCTTCTTAGCCGCACTCCAATGACCCATTCCAGGATTGGACTGATATCGACCCAACATACCTACTGCAAAACTTATGTTAGGTCTTGTACAGACCTGCGCATACATTAAGCTTCCACCCAGAGATGCATAAGGAAAGTTTTTCATGGTATTTCGTTCAGCTCAGTCTTAGGACACATACTTAAGCTGAACTTATCCCCTTTCTGAACACAACATCATTGGGATTACATTTTACCATGTTAAATCTTTCTAAAACTTTACTGATATAGGCTTTCTGAGACAACCCTAATGTCCTTTGTGATCTGTCTCGAGATATTTCCACCCCGCTCACATAGGACGCCTCTCCCATATCTTTCATCTCAAAGTTGATTGATAGGAAATCTTTAGTTTGACGTAATAGTCCCAAATCACTGCTTGCAATAAGTATGTCATCGACATATAAGACCAAAAATGCAAACTTACTCCCACTGATCTTCAGGTATATACACTGATCAACAGTGTTTTCTTGAAACCCAAAGGAGGTAATGGTATTATGGAACTTAATATACCATTGTCGAGAAGCTTGTTTAAGTCCATAAATGAACTTCTTTAATATACAGACTTTGTCCTCTTTGCCATCAATAATGAAGCCTTCAGGCTGAGCCATGTAGACTTCTTCTTCCAAACTCCCATTCAAGAATGTCGTTTTCACATCCATTTGATGTAGCTCTAAGTCAAAATGAGCTACAAAAGCTAAAATGATCCGTAATGAATCCTTCTTAGAAACTGGAGAGAAAGTTTCATTATAATCAATGCCTTCTTTCTGATTAAAGACTTTAGCTACCAGTCTGGCTTTATGTCGTTCAATATTACCCAAAGAGTCGCGCTTGGTCTTAAAGACCCACTTGCAGCCGACAGCCTTATGACCTACTGGTAAATTGACCAACTCCTATACCTCATTCTTAGCCACAGACTCCATCTCATCTTTCATGGCATTAATCCATTTATCGGAATCATCACAATTCATAGCTTGTGAAAACGTAACCAGATCATTATCAATACTAATGTCAAATTCACATTGTTGTAGATATACATAGTCATTTGAAGTAGTTGGCTTTCTAGGTCTTGTGAACCTTCTTAATACTATTTCAGGGGCTGTATCAACAACTTCAGTGGCAATGTTATCATTCGGGAGTGGAGGGTCATCAACGTTAGGTTCCACAGTATTGACTGAGTCAACATTATCATTATGTGGAACTTCATCGATTGAAATTGGAGGCAAAGAAGCTGGAATTGCCACCCTAACTTCATTGACTATGATATCCCTTACCTGATCACTCCCACTAACTTCGCCATTCTCAGGGAATTTGGCATTTTCGGTTTCCACAATTCTTGTTTTGTGTGTAGGACAGTAAAACCTATACCCTTTACACTTTTCTGGATAGCCGATAAAGAACCCACTAATGGTTCTTTGATCGAGTTTCCTTTCATGTGGATTATAAATGCGTGCCTCTGCTGGGCATCCCCATACATGCAAATGTTGAAGACTCGATTTCCACCCTTTCCACAGTTCAAATGGTGTCTTTGAAACTGCCTTACTGGGGACCCGGTTTCCAACATATACAACAGTCATAAGGGCATGCATCCACAACTTCATGGGTAAGTTGGTATTACTCATCATTGTCCTCACAGCCTCTAATAGGGTTCGATTACGCCTCTCAGCTACACTATTCATCCATGGAGAACCAGGATTTGTGTACTGAGTGACAATACCCAAACTTTCAAGGAGTTTTGCAAAGGGACCAGGATGTTGTCCTGATTCATCATATTTGCCATAATATTCACCCCCTCTATCTGACCTTATGATTTTCACTTTCTTTCCCAATTGCCTTTCCACCTCCTTAATGCATGTAAACCTCTAAAGCGTTTACTGATTGAGATTTTTCATGCAAAAGGTAAAGATAACAATAACGTGAATAATCATCGATAAAGGTGATGAAATATTTCTCTCCGCTCATGGAGGGAACATCAAATGGACTACAAATGTCTGTATGTATAATTTTTAATAGAGCAGTACTTCTTGTGGACCCTTTCTTGGTGTGTTTGGTTTGCTTACCTTTAATGCATTCCACACACGTCCCAAAATCCGTAAAATCAAGAGAAGGTAACATATTGTTTTTAACCAATATGTTTCATTCTTTCTCTTGAAATATGGGCCAAACGTTTATGCCACAAGAAGGAGGAACTTTCATTAGACCTAACCAACATTATTATGCAGAGAAACATTATGAGAAACACAAAAAGATTCTGAAAACAATTTATCTAAATAAATTCGATACAATCCGTTTTCTAAAATCCCAGAACCAACAAAAATATTGTCTCGATACATACTGAAACAACCTTGTCCAAAACATAATTTAAAACCATTATTATCTAACTTAGAAACTGAAATTAAATTGCGTCCGAAGGAGGGAACATAAAGTGTATCCTCCAAAGTCAACTTAAATCCAGTACTTAATTCCAAGCTAAATCTTCCAATGGCTTCTACTGAGCCTTTTTCTTTATTCCTCATGTATAAGGAGGCCTCATTTGGATTTATGGTTCTTGTCGTAAGGAATCCCTGCAAGGAATTCGAAATGTGTACATTAGAGCCTGTATCTAGCCACCATGTATTAGAAGGAACTTCAACATAATTTGATTCGAAACATACTAAAGCCAAAGGCTTACCCTTCTTTTCGAACCAATTCTTACGCTTTATGCAGTCTTGCTGAAAGTGCCCAGGTTTCCTACAGAAAAAGCAACTTTCCTGCTTCTTAATTTCCTTCTTTATGCCAGATGCAGACGGTTTATCAGAAGGGCTTAACTTAACGCCCTTTCTGTTTCTAAACTTACCTTTAGATTTCCCGCTTACATGATGCACATGATGTGCCTGGGGTAAACCACCATTCTTACTTGAGACATCAGACTCATCTTTCTGTTTGAATCTTGCTGCTTCCTGAACCAGTTTATTGGTCAATTCATTAACACTCCAAATTTCTTTAACGGTGTTGTAATGAAGATGAAAAGCATCAAACTTATCCGGCAGAGAGTTGATTATAAACTGGGCGAGGAACGGATCCTCAACTTTCATGCCCAGTTTTCCCAACTTAGCTGCCAGATTCGTCATGTGCAACACATGTTGCTGCATGGTGGTGACATTCTCATTATACTTAGCAGTGGTAAGTTCAGACATAAGCCTTCCAGCTACCGCTTTATCGGTAGTCTGAAAGAAAGCGTTCCTTAATGATTTCCATGTACTTACTAGCTGTAGTACAGCCTGTCTTCGAAATGGAGGACTTAATGTTTGGTGCAGTGGTAAGTCGTAAGAACTTTAAACAAAGACTGTCACATTTCTTCCACCAGTTATACTCATCAAGTACTTCTTTACTCGCATCAGAAGCTGGTTCAGCAGGAGCTGTTCCAGTAAGCACCTGATCAAGTTCAAGAATACCTAAATAGAACTCGAGATGCTCCTTCCATTCTGAGTAATTAGTACCATCAAGTTGTGGCACTGCTTGGACACAGTTATTGAGAGAGCTTTGCAACGGTACTGCATTATGAACAATGCTTAGAACATTAGGCTTTGAGTTTATCACACAATAACAATTATGACTAAGACTTGAAACTTAAATGAGTAACTCATAAACATTCATTAAGCAAGTGCGGTATCTGTGGACAACCTACGCATGCTTAATTACATGATCAAGTATACTCTCTTTAATGAGTGTTTCACTTTAATGTCAGGTTACCTGTGGGTAAAACCTTAATACAAGTTATTTCACCTCATTAGATGCTCAGTCGGATATTCACTGCATAATTTGAGTCCACTGTGGTGAACATCAACATAATGTGAATGCCCAATTTAATTACATTATGAGATCTGATCGCGTACGAGATGAAATCACTGTGGTGAATTTCAACTCGTCATAATGCGAAGGTCTCCTTTAATCGATAGATAAGATATAATTTATCTACAATAAGAATGTATGCTTACATAAAATATGATAATTTAAATTAATTTTATAAGCATAATAACATAATATTATACGAGCATACAATGAAAAACAAACAATAAGTATCGAAACAATACGGGCAGACCTCGATCAGCTCGATCGAGTAGAGAATAAATAAAAGCACCTCGATCGAGAACAACTTTAGCTCGATCGAGGACAAAGCAAACAAAACCCCTCGATTGAGTACATCATTAGCTCGATCGAGGGCAAAGACAGACAATTAACTCGATCGAGTAGATAACAGCTCGATCGAGCAACATCGAAGACAAAAGGTCTCGATCGAGTGAAGCATTAGCGCGATCGAGCAACATCATGAATAAACCATCTCGATCGAGTGAAGCATTAGCTCGATCGAGTGTGGTATAGGTCACACGACATTCATACGCAAACAGTAATCATAATAAACCATACAAATCGAATTAGGGCAGCGCAAATAATCATCATAAATCATATAAAACGAAATAATTCGATTAGGGCAGCGGAAACGATCATGATATAAGGATACGATATCAATCATAAGGGTATACAATCAATTATGAATGAATATTATAACATCATGATTAAAACATTAAGTTCATTCATAAAAACATAATCAAAACATTAATCAGAATTATAACTTTAATCACAATCCTGCTCTGATACCACATGTAAACATAAATTATAGGATCTTGATTAAAACGATAATTACTGAGAGGTACTTACGTGATGTAGTCATTAGATCTGATAATAAAATCACTTGAGAAAGATAAAAGATGAACCCTTATTGCTTTGCCTTCTCCTGCCTTCCTTATTCTCTAATTCACTTTCTTTATATGTGTTTTCATAATATCAATGAATTAGGTTAAAGCACAAACATGTGTTGCTTATATAGAGAGGTGGCAGGAGGGGCTTAATAAGATAAGTGGGCCTGATATGTTAATGGCCTGTAAACATTAACCGTAATCCACTTAAACTAGGACTCCTACTAAAAACCCGGAACAATATATTTAACCGTTATTAATTAAGGTGACTGACATCGGTAATTAGATTCACATAACAGAGAATCAATATATATATCTATCTATATTATTAAAGAAAGCTTTTTTCGAGCGATTATAGAGTCTCCAACAATTTTAAACTATTAAACTATAAAAAAAATATGAATATTAACTAGATACGGAAAAAAAAAATATTATGCTAATTAAATATATGAACTTGATAAGATAAAATAGAACTATATGAGTAAATTTTTGTACTTCTCAGTAGGAGACTTCTGTACGTAGGAGACTAGCATTTGTGTGTACATAACAAACTTTAAGTCAAATTCAAGAGTTTTAGTCATATTAAATTGAAAAAAACAAAGATAAAATATATACTAGACTTAATATATAAAGGGTAACATGTATGCACAAAATTGCTACAAAAACCATATACACCCTACCCTTTTTTCATGTACCTTGAATTTTCTTATAATTTTTTTTGTACGTTTAATATCAATGCTTTTTTTAATTGTACAATTAAATCTATTTTTATTGCGGAATTCTATATAAAGTTATATACAATATAAAACTACATATAGGCTCGTGCATCTGTACTTTATATATATTAGTTTCCCCAATATTCAGAACTTGACTTTTTTTTTTACATATGTGCATGTAAATTTATATTACTCCGTATGTTATTGTGTATATGTGCATGTTTATTTATACGTGAATCTTTTTATTTGATGACTGAATTCAACAGCCAATTTTTATTCGTTTGTAGGTATCATGGCGTTAAGAAAGATTGATTTCGTCATAAGGTAATTTTGTAGGGTTTTGACAATACCTTTTTAATGTTTTGAGTTTTGACATTCTAAAAGTTAATAACCTATTTTAATGTATGTGTAAAACGTGTGCGTGAACTCAATTGTATAAGATTTTGTAGATAACACCAAGGTAATTTTATTTTGATCAATATCCATTATTAATAATCCTATGTTATTCTTGATTAACGGAATAAGTTCATTAAAAACTACGGAGTATAATAGGAGTAGTAGATATGAATTGTATACAAAAGACTGTTGTGTTCACTTGGAATCCTATTTCCTCACACGAGTATAAATTTGGTTAATATTTTCACTTTTATATTATAGCCTTAAATTGATAATGACCAAGTTGCAACGATACATAGGTAGCAAAGGTTAGTTTACGAAAAAATAATCTACAAATTATTTTAGAATGAGGATTGTGAGTACACAAAAGTTTTAAAAAGACGAACTCTCACTAGATTATTGAGAGACCACTCGCTTGGTTTATATTGATTGCACTTTGTTTTTTATTTATTTATTTAGAATTGCAGATATGTAGATTATGTTCATACCTGAACAAATATTCGTGTAGGACAGTTTTACACAAATTTATTTATTTATTATTATTATTTATTAGTCACAAAAAAGATTAAAAAGTTGAATTTATTAGATTAATTTTTAATCTATGCTAGGACGATAATTAAGCTACCTCTATCTATAAGTAAGAGCTATACAAGCACAAAATTTGGTTGATAGAGGTAACTCGACTTTCAGTTGAAAAATTGGCTAACATCTTTCGTCTACAAGTTACTTTCAAAATGATTTACTACGAAGCTAGACATAAATGCATGTGATAGAACAGTCTTTGTAACCGAACAATTTGTGAGAAAAACATTGCATTCATTACCTTTTTTTTCCTAATTAATTTAGGGGGAGAAATAATGAATAATGTAAGCCGAACTCGATAAAATAATAGATTTTCAGTTAGTTGTTTAACACATCAATCTCATATATACATGGATATAACACCCATCAAACAAAGTAGTATATAGTTGCGAACTTGCGACCATGAAAACAATTTTTTTTCACACTTTCTGGTACTATTCTACACAATAGAGCATTACAAATAGGCACGTGCATCGCACGGGCATTAAATCTATCTAGTATATATATAAAAGAGGCTTTTTTCGAGCAATTCTATTGGTCAACATCATCTTTTTCAATTTTTGGAAAGTATATTTTAAGATCTTCCAAGATTAAGAAAAAGATACTATGTAATATTTTTATTATCACAACTATTATTTACGTAAGAAAAATTTGATTATCAATCTGACAAAAAAATTATAATGCAAAACATTTCGAAACTTATATATTTGGATTCTTAACGAAAAATGCTTTCATTAGATTATAAATTTTGTATTTTTTACTACCATATCATTTATAAGATCATATAACTATAACCTAAGTATATGAAAATTAAATAAATGACTTTTAAAATATTTTTTATTATTCTAATATTAGTACAATGGTTTAGTATTATTCAAGAAATAATTAATTTATAGAAACATATGATGTAGTACTTAGTATGTTATTTGTCCCACATTGAAAAATAACGTATGTGTGGTGAATATACTTCATATAAAAAATAGAATCGAAAATTTACCTTAAGATATGGTGATCCTATGATTATAAATAGGAGTCATAATTGGAACTTATGTATCCACCCAAAATCTTTTGAGTCTCTTAAGTATTGTCTTAGAGATCTCTTACAAGTTTGTATTATTATCTTTACAATAGTGAAATTTACATCATAAAAAATTAATTTAGGAAAGTTTCATAAATAATACTTTGTATATAAAAAATTAAGTGGATAATTTTTTATTTATTATATAAAATAAAAATAATAGAAATATATATATTTTAAAGAAAAAGATGGTGTACTACTTAATATATTATTTTCCTCACATTGAAAAATATTGTAGATGTGGTAAACATATTACGTATAAATTGTAGAATTATCCCACATCGAAAAAATAACATAAAGTGGTTAATCCTATGATTATAAATAGGTGTCGTCCTTAAACCTTAGGTATTAACCCAAATTTTTTGGAATCTCTTAAAAATTGTCTTAGAGATCTCTTAAAAGTTTGTAGACGTGATAAATATACTATGTATAAATAGTAAAATTGTCCCACATCGTAAAACTAACATAAGGTGGGTGATCCTATAATTATATATAAGAATCATCTTTTGACCTTATATATCAAAGTAAAATCTCCTATAATTATATATAGTAATCATCATTTGACCTTATATATCAAATTGAAATCTTTTAAGTCTCTTAAGTATTGTCTTAGAAATCTCTTAAAAGTTTGTGTATTATTACCTCCACAATTGTTAAATTTACATCATCAAAAATTAATTTAGAAAAGTATTATTAAAAAAATTTAAGTATCATTACAAAAATTATGAAGGTAATATAGTTACATTCGTGGTAAAAAAAACCTCGAAAGTATAGAAACTCATACTATTTATTTGCACATACTTGGTGTAATTTTTAGTATATTATTTGTCCCACATTGAAAAATAATGTAGGTATGATGAATATATTACTTATAAATAGTAGAATTATCCCACATCAGAAAATTATCATAAGGTGGGTGATCTTATGATTACAAATAAGAATCATATTTGGAAATAAAGTTTCAACCCAAAATCTTTTGAGCCTCTTACATATTGTCTTAAAGAGCTCTTAAAAGTTTTTATTATAATCTAAATTATAGTTAAATTTACATCATTAAAAATTAATTTAGAAAATTATCATAAATAATAATTTTAATGATAAATTATTTAAAGTGTTATTTGAAAAACAATGTAGCTATGGTGACGGGTGGATATATACTATGTATAAATAGTAAAATTGTCCCACATTGAAAAATTATCATAAAGTGGAGTGATCATAAATATGATCATCTTTTTTATATTGTTAATAAAAGACTTTTAAAATATAATAAGTGACCTTTAAAATATTCTTTTATTATTCTAATATTGAAAAAGATGGTGGTACTATTTTGTTTTTTATTAGTCCCACATCGAAGAATTATGTATGTATGGTGAATATATTACATATAAATAGTAAATTGTCCCACATCAAAAAATTACTATAACATATGGTGATTCTATGATTATAAATATTAGTCATCCCTGAACTTAGGTATAAACCCGCAATTTTTTAAGTCTCTTAAGTATTATGTTGAAGAGTTCTAAAAATTTGTATTATAATCGTCACAATAGTGAAATTTACATTATTAAAAATTAATTTAGAAAAGTATCATAAATAATAATTCTGATGATAAAATACTTAATGTGTTATTTGTGACACCCTCAAATTTGCGGAAAGAAAAAAAAATAATTTAAATACATAAAAGATGAAAATACATAACGAAGGTGTCATAAATAAAAAGGTTCATTTCAAAATGGAAATAATATTATACAAAAGAAATATACAAGACGGGAGACATATCTCCCGTATAAATACTGAAATAAAAGAGTGTATAATAATATACAATCTAAGAACCGAATATAGGTCCAAGGTAAATACTTCGCTCGCTAGCTCGTCAATTATAAAAACGGAAGCCACAGTCAGTGGGGAGTAACTCCGAGTTCTCCCAGCCACGAAATGTCGAGTTTAATAAAACATGAATAACATAAAAGCAATGTATATGAAAAATACAAAACTTTAACATATATGATATGCTT